>JAAGKR010008050.1:0-27772 GCA_011419295.1 Clarias macrocephalus | reverse complement strand
GCGCGGGCGGGCGGGGCCCCCCCCCCCCCCAATCCAAGGAGACTTCTGGCATAAGGTGGGGTACATCACAGGGAGCACACACTGCACAAAAAAAAAGGTACTAAAAGAGGTACTAACTTTTGAATATGACTGCAACACTACATAGGGATGAAAATTTGTACTGTGTAAAAGTCTTGAGCCACCATTTACTTCTTCTTATTTTGTTTCGAAAGAGACAGACTTTCTTGCATTTTGGAACATAGTCTTAAATAGTTCTCCGGGGTTCCTGAATAACTTTTTTTTCTTTCATTTACGGCAAGATTCATGGCACTCAGTTCAGTCCCTGTGCCTGACCAGTTTGATAGGAATGTGTTATGTTTGTTAAGCCACACAGTGATCTCTAAATCATTAAATATATAATATAAAAACCATCTAACTTCTAATGAGTTTGTTACAGCAACAACAAAGATCATGTTTATAAAAATTTTTATTAATGTTGTAATATTTAGGATTGAAATCATTCCCAGCATTTTTGTACATGGGTAATGTTAATTTTCTAAACCCTTTTTCATTTGAAATTACCAACACATTCACAGGACAGCTGTTTCACATTGTGTCAAACAGAAATCTATATACAATTACATTGCTAGGAAAAAAGAAATCTGCCAAAAACCCATCCTAAACACGATGTGCTCTAAATCTTTCAGTAATGCAGCATAGCCATTCAAGCATGTCGGCGACTGCAGACCCACTTTTACTATCTCCAGCTATTTTTGTGGAGTTCCATTTCCTTGGTCTTCATTAAATAGCTAGCTTTATTTGTCCTCATTTATAGATTAATTTGAGATTCCTCTCTTTCATGTATCACATTTTTATGAAATTATAAAAAGTGTTCATTAAATTTATGTATGCAATAAAAAAAAACTTTCATAGCATATGAACATTTTGATCTGAAAAAAAAAAATAGATCAGACATTTATATACAAATTTAGCCATATTCACTTTTAGGTGCAATATCTGTAGTGACCTAAATAAAGTTCTCATTGGAAGAGTTGCTTCTTGCTTTTTCTGTCATTGGGTAAACAGCTAATAGTGATTTCTTTCTGTATGACTTATCTTTTATTTTTGTTCCCTAGTAAACTTCTCAACACTTTTTCAGGTTAATTCATTCAAATGTTATTTGCATTATGCTTTAATCAAGAAACATTGTCAAAGAGCAGTCTGTGTGTGACCATTCATCCACAACAGAAAACATCAGCAAAGGTTTCAAATGAGGATCAGGATGAGTAAAGCAGGTTTAGAGGGAGAGAGGAGCCACAGCAGTAGACGTGCATCAGGATCTGGTGGCAGAAACACACATACTTCTCAACAAATTGAGAGTAGAGACTATTACGTACACTCTTATCTTGTAGTGGTTTAAAAGGGTGTACAATGCAATATCCTTTTTAAACCACTATAGAATATCAAAGAGTAACAGTTCATGTATGACACACTCTCTTCAAAGTGAAAAAACGAGGGTTTCTTTCTGCAGAAAAAAAAATATCCCAAGATAAAGCTTTGAAATCCAGTTCCTCTCTACTATGTCAGAGAACATCTCTGATAACACTTTCAAACATGAAAGCATATCAGAAATCTGTCGTTCAAGCTGCTTGGAGAACAAGAAACCTCCAAGAGGAGGCAGCAGCCAATGTGGCAGTCAGTTAAGGAAAAAGTTATTTCCCTTCATGTGAGTTTTCACAGTCATCTGGACATGCAGGAAGTTGAGGAGTGCCAAAAACCAGAGCTCCGCCGTGCTTCATTCCCTCATTACTTCTATTCAATTCGGTTTAGTATAGTGATTTTTAACAATAGGCATGGTCATGAAACAGCTTTAGAGAAATAACAATGATAATAGAAAAAAAATAGAAGTATAACTTTTTACTAGCAGATTTTCCCTGGGGAACAAGTCAGCGGCGATGGTGGCAAGGAAAAACTCCCGAGATGGAAAAATAATGAGACTCAAAACGAAACCCATCTTTAATTGGGTGCTATTAGATAGTATGAATATCAATTAATCCCTGATATATCTGTGAGCTATACGGTCAACATAACTGGACATATCCTGGCTTTGTGTTAGGGTTATGTCTCCCATTCATGTCCCGGGGCTTGTTCCATCTCTTCTGCGTGTTCCGTTTTCTCATTGTCTCCCACTTTGCTTATCATTTCATTCTGTTTTGCTCTGTTATAGATCTTACTTTGGATTTTGTCCTATGTCTCTTTATTTACTGAGTAATTTATTAATTCATTAATGAAACTTGTATGAGTTATTCTGTTATGATATGTGGATACAATGAAAAATTTCCTGATCTGATTATGAGTCTATTCAAATATTAAAAAAATCAGGTTCAGCCCTCTTTTCACATTTTATGCATTATATATCATCTGATACCATGATCGGTTTTACTGCAGTGAAAAATAGTGCTACAGATTCTGGAATCTCAGCCAGGCAAAAAAAAAAAAAAAGGCTAGCAGGGAGCTCCTTAGCATTGAACTAGAGAACTGTCAAGTGGCAAAATGAGGAATTTGATCGTAGGAGATAACTCTGGAAATGTTTTTGGACAAATGCCCCATACTAATTTTTCTTACTGTTGCACCAAAAACATCAGGCTAACATAATTACATTTTACAGCTCATTAAATTTTGCAAAACTTGATGACTGTTTATTGGCTTAGGGGCCAGACGGAAATGAGTGTAGCAACTCAATTATAGTACAGCTTGAAATAATGCTACTGCCAGAAATACCAGCTGAATGTCCCACTTTACCCTCTCCATCTTACCAAGTCTCAAAACCTGAGCCAACTGTAATGCCATAACCATTGACAGTGTTATAAACCAATCTCCTATTTTATTCTGAGAATTCAACATACAAAAATAACTCTTTTATATATTATATTTATTTATAATTGTTGCTTTGATGAGACAACTCAGTTGTAAATTTAAAATAAAATAATACAGTGAAATACTGGCTACCCAAGGTTTTGGTGTATTTACAATATTAGCCTTATGGGGTCAATTTTGGAATTCAACGGCAATTGCCATAAAGAGTCAAACAAGCCATTTTGACTGATTTGAGAGATGAAGCCAGCATGGCAGAGTTTGTGATAGAATGAAGTCACTGAAAGTAGCTTTTTCAAAAGAGAGAAGGAATTACAGGAGGGTAATTATCAAGTGCCTGTTTGCCTGAAATCAGCTCCTTGAACATTTGTTTGCTTACCTCTCTTTCTTCTCCTTCACCAATGTCCCTTCCCACTTTGATGTCTTCTCTGACTCCCTTTCTCTCTTCATCAGGGAAAAAATAAAGTGAGTGCAGGATTACTAGCACAGTGGAAAAGCTGGACATTTCTAGGAGGTGTTTACACAGTCCCTAGAACATGACAAGACACTAAACTGTCTCTTGGTTTGCATCATGTATGCATCATTTCAGCTAATGAGCCCATCATCCATTGTGCCCATTATCCCTATTTGTGATCTCCTTTAAAAGAACTGGACCATTGTGCACTATGCCATGTGGTAGCCAAAACATACCTTTGTCTAACTTTGCAGCATGTAGTGATATGGATGCACTCTTACATGTTATCTTCGAGATAACATGGATCAATCCTTATTTATCAGGGCAGTTTGTTTACAATATGTCACGAAAAAGAGCAGTGGTCAGAACAAGGTAAATGGGCTTTTAACCAAGTGAAAGTGGTCTTGTATGGGGAAATGCCATCATTTTTTGTTGTTGTTGTTGTTGTTGTTGTTTTGTTACAGATTTATATCAGTAAGTAGGTTGGGGCACTTGTTGTCTCATGTGGTGCAAGGTGAGGAGTATTCTCAGCAAGCTCTCTGCAAGACAGACAAAGTACAAAGTGATAGAAAAGAAGTGCCTGGCCATCAGGTGGGCATCCTCCCTCTCCTTACTACCTGTTGAAATGGCCAATTCCTGTTTGTTTGGCCCACACTTTGCTCCAATCCCTCCACTGTATGAAATACATGGATCACTTGTTGGTATCTGGAACTTCAGCCATTCAAGTTCAAAGTGGTCCACAGACTGGGGCACAGATGGCAGTAGCTGACTACCTTTCCTGCCAGGGAAAGAGTTGGCTGGAGGCAAGACAACTCTGGCATGAGTTGGTTGAGTCTGGCCTGAGTTGGCCTGAGCTGAGCAGTGGGGGTATGAGGCAGCAGTGGGCATGGTCGAGCATTGCCGGGAGACGGAGAAGAGCTTGTTGAACCAGCATGTGACACATTATGTTTCCCACATGTGGCTCATGACCCAGTTTATTATTCACATCTTTGTTTGTGTGTTTGCAGAAAGAGGCAACGTCATAGGCAGAAACAAAACCAGTGCTCAAAACAGTGTACCTGTTGGAAAGAGAAAATAATGTCCCTGAAAAAAGACAAATCGCATGTGTAGTGTCATAAGCCTGCCCTTAGTCCATTCATACACTTGAAGTTCAAAACCACTGCAATTATATTAGAATACACTTCAGAGCCTATAGGGAAAGTGGGAGTGGAGTAATCAAAATGATCTAATTAAGCTGAGTTTATATTTTTTACACATGTGCACAAGTAGATATTTGGTCCATATAGTGTAACGACGCGGACCTCACAAGGGGGAGGACCACGCAGAAATACTCTGAACGGTTCAGAACGAGCAGATCCGCAGGCTGCTACCCGGCGGAGTTCTGAACAGGCAGAGGCATGGTCATCTAGACACGTGGTTGACAGGCAATACAACCGCAGAGGCAATCAGTGTGGACCCACTAAACCTGGTGGCACATCTATTTAAGGGTTCTGGTACCTCCGGACTTCATGTGATCATTTAGATAGCATCGGTATGGTATCAGGGCCAAAGAACAAAACAAAGTCTGTAAGACAAAGGTAATGACCTAGGCTCAGTCTTCCGAAGATGCCAGCAAGCGAGAGAGAGAGAGATAGAGAGAGAGCAACACTTCGCAGTCCAGCGTGCACTCTCAGTTTGTGTGTTGCAGCACAACACACACTCATATAAATCCTCATTAAGGGCATTTAATGACCCAAGAGGATATACATTTTATTTTTTAGTTTCCAGAGCACCGTCTCTGTTTATTTAGCATTTTCAGTTTTTCTTTCATTTCCTTTTTAGTTTCTAATTAATAATCCCACGCTATCTCCAAACGGGAAGGTATTCCTGGGCGTGTCATAAGCACACTCACAACCTCCTATTTCATTGACCCCCGTCTGAAGCCCTGCATTAGGGCTCTTATAAACATTATATTATTACATCTCATGGTGAGGCTCTCCAATATGACCACGTAACAGAGATGGAAAGAACTTTTTAAAAATGTGCCACCCTGTTGGCGTGGATTATGAGAGGGGGTAAATGAAAGATTATTTGTTCTCAGACACATCTGGCTAAAAAAATACCGAATAATGCCTTCAGCGTTTAACTGATCAGCTTTGGGATTTTCATAAAACTTTAAGTTAATGAAGAGTTCTAGATGTCCTGCCTCAAGGTAAGTGAGAAATAGCCTTGCGTAAACATTGTGTATATTTTTATCTCCAATAGCGATTGAAGCTTCACTACCTTGACAGCTGCCTGAGTCATGCCTGAAGGATCTGGCAAGTTTGGAAACTATGTTTGAAACAATCCCGCAAACAGGTAACAATGAGCCCTGAAACGGTTGACTGCTTACTGAATTAACAAATGTGATTGCAGAACATAACCACATTTCATGTCTCACAATCCATATGCGGTTTTATCTTGATGGTTCTAAATATGAAAATGGGAGCCATCGTTGTATTGTGCATTTAATGCCCCACAGTTGTAATAAGAAGAAACTATTCTTAGATAAAAGCAACATTGATGCATTTCTCAGTACTCCAGATAGACTTCATTCTTGTACTTGCATATTTATATAGTACTAGCTAAAATTTTACTTGTATTCATCACATAAGCACTGAGTGATAAATATAATAAGATGTGTAATTTGAAGGTAAACAACTTCCTTTAATAAAATACAATTTTCAGACTACAATAAGTTTCAAAAAGGATCAGAGTGCTCACTGTACTATACACATCTCAAACCTCTGAAACATTTGTTAAGTGATTACTCAAGTGAATATGATGCAAGCTGTATGTAACCTAGCATTCAAGGTGAGATGTATCTTCAGAAAAAAGCCTGGAAACTGATTTGAAATATCTTGTATGCACAACTGCACAGCTTCAAACAAACGGTGTGACGATGCATGGCTAAAGATCAGCGAGTCCGAACATTTTAGCTTGGGTAAACTTTTGCGCTGTGAAATTGGCACTTGGAATGGCCAAGTCTACAAAAAAAGAATTCAGAATAAGGTCTCTTATTTTGTAAGAAGGATATTTTAAATCAGTCATGTAGAAGACTAGAAGAAAAAACCTTCCCTATGATGAATAGGATATAAACAGGATATCACACATAAAGCACACAAACATAAACACACACACACACACACCACTATGAGATGAGATGACAGTTACATAGCGCCTAGGTCAACAGACCAGCAACTGTAATTGACGTATCATAACGGGAGTAAAGTAAATCACTTTGTATCACACTTTACAGGGCAGAGTGATCAACTGAACAAAAAGCCCTCAAATTTTTATTGCCACTTTCATCATCTATATCCTGCACCCACATTGATAACTCTACTCTGACAGGTCCTAAATCTGCCTTAGATACCTACCTGTACCAAATCTATAATGAAAAATAAGAGAAGGAACAGAGGTCATGTCAAGGTGGCAAATGCAATGTCACGGCTTACTGCTGCAAACAGACAAACATCATATACAGACTTTACTGAGACTTTAAACATGAACAGCTTATACTGTAACTTATACGTAAATGAAACTATTAACTATTGGTTAAATGCTTTGTTTTGTGTATATGGTACCATAAGATGTGTGTAAACCACCTCCACAGTGTATTATACACAATTCCAGTCAAAAGTTTGAATACAAGTTGTTGTTATTGTTATTGTTATTATTATTATTATTATTAGTAGTAGTAGTAGTAGTAGTAGTAGTAGTAGTAGTAGTAGTAGTAGTAGTAGTATTTACATTCTAAAACAATACTGGAGATTTCAAAACCATACAATAACACATTTGGGTAATAAGGAAAGAACAATAGTCAGTTGTTATTTTCAGACCATCCCAGGAAAGCAAGACTAAAATCCGGTAATGCAAACATAGCCTGAGATAGCCTGAGACCCAACTGGTCTGACATCCCAAAAAAATCAACCAGGGGCAGTCTGTGCTATGAGCTATATAAGCAGTTGCGTAAGACCCTTGGTCAATAGGGAGCCACATTATACATACTGATATGAATATGTTAAAATATAGATATGATAAAATGCACTCTACTCTCATTTGGCGAAGTGGTTTATGTAAAATGCAGTTGCAGGGGAACCCCCTGTGACATGAAAAAAAGCAGGTACCTGGTTTGATGTCAGAGGATCAGGAATAAGCAGAGATCATGAAGTGTTTATATGGAGGTAAAAAAAAAAAGGAGCAAAGGAGAAATTACGTGAAAATAATGGTTTTGGAAAACAGTGGAATTGCAGCACCTACACAAGGCCTGCAGACTCAATTTAATTTAGTTTAGGTGAACTTGGAAAAGCCTTTTCCCTACAACCTAAAGGATAATGTTCTGAATTGATGTAAATCACACTAGTGTTACAAAAATTAGGCTGTAAAAATTGTTCAATTCTATTTTTGTGGTACTGTAGGTGTTTAAATTAGCCTTACTAATATAGTCTTAAGCCAAAGGTGTTTTCGGTGCACACAGGTTTATTTTGTTATGTAGTTTCAGCTCATCAGAGCAGCTGTAGGAGTCAAGCAGAGATATTATGCACTGATCCACAACTGTGTGAGGTATAAATATTCGATCTCAACTCATGACATGAAAACAGTTTGACTATTACAGTTATAATTATAATAACAGTTTGTTATTATTATTTTACTTTATTTTGATATACTGTTCCCATACATGGCAAGCTCTCTGCTTGATTGATGCAATTCATTAATGAAGTAAACACAGATTATCTTTGTATCCAAATGAGTGTTAGTCAAATCCTGTTCTATGGTTTATTATATCATTCACCCTAAACTGAAACAGCTACTGCAAATATATGATTAAATGATCATATCCAAATTTCACTTTCTGCATATGAGTCTTCTGTGTGTCCCTGATCTCCAAAATCCTGTTGAAATCTCATTGCAGTTAAATATTTAATGCAGCTTCTTATCATCTGCAATAACATATGCTGTCTGGCAGCTTGGTGCCCCCCAATGTACCCCACTGAGGAGACTTCCTCTGCGCTTATTCTCCACCTGCCTCTGTTAATGGGGCACGCAACTACCCATATTTAAAACTCTTATATCTCTGTCTTTTTTTTTTCTAATTGCATTTTTTCATTACTGAGTTTACTTTTTCAAAACTCTTCATATAGTTAGCACGGCATCATTTTAGGTAGACTACACTGTGAACTTTTTTTAAAAAGCTATTCAATGACATTTCTTCATTCGTTCTTTTCTCAGTCACACACACCCATCAGCAAAACTCTACGGAACTCTACAGATCTACAGCACTTTTGCCCATCTCTTATCATATAGTTGTGTAATTTTCAAAACTCTGAAACTTGAGTTCAAAGCATAGCAGACATGACTGAGACATGAATTTTATGCATTTCCACTGTAATGTAATTTTGATATATATTGAGAATTAACAATACAAAAAAGTACTGGATTTTTTTTTTCTCCAAAACTATGAAATAGCACATATGGCACTAGGTAATTAATAAGTAGCAACAACAGTCGGTTGTTATTTTAAGCCATGTAAGTCAGCTGTTCTGGAACACTTCTTGCAAGAACAGTATTGTCAAGTGCATTTGCAAAACCCATCAGGCGCCATGATGAAATTGACTCTCTGCTGAAGAGAAGTTCATTTAAAGTTGTCAGCCTTAAAATCACCAATTTACAGCAACACAGATTAAAGATTCAAAATTGTATTTGTCAAATATATGGTTGCACAAAGTACAGCAGTAGTGATATGTAATTGCAGTAACTCTAGACTGTGCAGATTTAAAAATGATTTTAAAAAGATAATCACTCTTAAAAGAATAAATATGTAGAACATCCTGTATGTGTGCAACAAAACTGGTAAACAAAAAGATTGGTAGACTAGTAGATTAGAGGTGTTATGAAGACTTTACAGAGCATAAGTAGTAGATACATCTCAATAACAACTGTTCATAGGGGATTATATTATTTTGGATGCCTTCGGCATTGTTTTACAATGTAGACAGAAAAATCTGGAAAAAACATGGAAGCAGAAGGTACAGGTATGTGCAAACTTTCTTACTGGTTGGTCTGTGTGATTGTGAATGAATGAATGAATGAATGAATGAATGAATGAATGAATGAAATATGAATGAACTATGAAGATTTAGCCAGGTGCCTTTACCTTCATTATCATCCAGTGGGAAGGGGACAACTTTGGATTGATTTTTGTTTTATTTTTTTTAAGGTGTGGGACAGGTGGTGGAGGCATTAATATGATTTCCTGAAGACCGCAGAGAGGGAGTCCAAAAACTGTCATCTTCCATGAGACAGGTTGGACTGAGAGTGCAGCTGAATTGGCCACCATCAAAAGTGGCAACAATTATGCACATTTTGCAACAAAACAACAGGTTACACTTGGCCTTGTGCAAGGGCACATGAACAAATTGCATGCTAATTGCTACTATTGCTGCTAATTGAACAGTGCTGCAAATTGGGTGAGGTTGGCAGAACTTCTTGTGTGTGCCTGAATGTGTAATAATATGGGGCAATGTGGCATTGTGCCACACCCATGTCCTCACAAAATTGTTTAAAACTCATTGAAGGATCATGGACAGGATCATGCCAGCATATAAGCGATCACAAGGATCATGTCATGTGCGTCATATTGGTATGCAAGCAATCTCTGGTAGCAGTTTAAAAATTTTGTGCCAAAAGTGTTTTTCTACCAGATTTAGTGAGGATTTGGCAGCATGAGTCCAAAGAAGGTTAATAAGAATGGTACCAAGAAAAACAGTGGAAAAAACATTTTCAGTAGAAATTAAAAAAGAAATAATTGGTAATACAATGTTCTGTGTTCTGAATGTATGGAACTTCTTAAAGTTTTAATGGTACTGTTTCCATGTGGCAAGTAAAAAAATCACAATTAAAGGTTCAGTGAGGTTTAATGTCAGTTTATTTTGTATTTTGCTTCATTAATATGTCTTTTCAAAATTTTTTGATTGTTTTCATTGTTTTTGCATGGCTGGAACGGATTATCAACATTTACGTTGTTTTCAATGTAAAAATGCATGTCGAGTTACAAACTCACCTCCGGAATTGATTAAATTTGTATGGCGAGTATATATACAAATTTAATCCATTCCGGAGTTTCGCTGGTCAGATTAATGGTTTGGCTAAGTCAAGAATGTTAAAAAAAAAAAAAAAAAAAACAAGCTGAAGTCCATAAACTACATTGACAGATTTAATGGTGCAAAATGTGTCCATGAACTAGGTCACCTTTTGATGGATGTCTTTTTCATAACTGGGAGTAATACGATTTCTTTCAAAATAGTTGCAAGCAACCTGTTTCCCCACTTAAGTGCAAAATTGGTTTGTTTATCTGTGAATTTTTCGAAGTGATTATGTCATCAAGCTTATACCAGAGTACAGAGTTTACTTATAAATGATTGCCTCCAACTGCAAAAAGCATGATGATATAAAGAACTGTCCTAAATCATAACACTCTATGAAGCAACAGAGACCCTTTCAACAGAGCAAAATAATTTAATGATAATTTCGGTTCCAAATAATTGCAGTGGGATGTCAGTGTGGTGATTTTGCACATTAAAGTGTTCCAGTATTTTATTAAGCTTGTCAAACAAGTCACGCTCATGAGACCAACACTGTTTTCTGCTTGGTCGTAAAAGTTTCTAAGACATTCTTAGAATCTGATCCAGGTTCAGAGTCATTATAGCACCACAAGTGCCCTCTCGGGCAAATCCGTGGCCACCTACATGAGTCTTTACCACAGACCTGGCAACAGTTGCTATGCGACAACCTTGTGCAGGTAATCATGCTAAACACTTTTCACCTTGTCATGCCTCTTTAGAAGCCTCCTGCATGCCTCACTCAGACGTAGATTGGTGCCATGGAATAGAGCAGCTTCATGCCACTCTGTTATGTACATTACAACAAAGAAGTAAATGAACATCAGATCATATCATGCACTTAATCCATTGATAAGTTGCAAAAACGCAATTTCTCGAATGGTGTCAGGCATTATTCCGTGATTTTTTGTGTTATTATTTAAGAACTGTGCTGTTGAATCTACAGTTTATTGGTGATTTAGTGTGTTAAATAACCTAAAAATGATTATTTCCCTGGTTATATTATTAATTTGCACTCAGCTCCATCAGTCCTGATAGCTCTCTGCCTCTCAGTAGACTAATTAACGTGGTTATTTGCACCTTCATTACATCATTTTATGTCATGATTTTAATATTAAAATGCTGCATCGCCTCTAAATTCGTCTGATAGATAATCAGAAACATCACAAAAACGCAGACGGCTCTGCAAATTTGTCTACTAGTCCAAATCACTGACACAGTGTCATGTTTATACTATATGAAAAAAAAAATCATGCATTTAGTCATCATTGATTTAGCTACATTTAATACAAGGAATAACCTCCGGCTCTGAAAAATTAGGCCTACCCAACAGTGTCAAAACATGCATTTCCTCAAATGACCACAAGAGGCTGACTTCAAAAACGAGTCAATCCCCATAGCCCAACATGTTTATTTGTTCCACTTTACAATAAAAAATAAACAAGTAACTCCTCAGTTAATATTATATTAAGCCATAAACTTATGTATAAATAGGGGCATAGCTGATTTGAGTGACACTTGTACCGCAGGTGTCAAATCACCACTAGCTGTCCGCTATGCATCACTTTGGTTCATCAGTTAATTGGTTCATTGTAATTTAACTTACAAATAGAAATGTATTAGTTGTCACATGATGACAAATAGTTCAATCAAATGCAAAGTAATGATAACATATAAATTACTCAATTTTACCTAAGATAAAGGTAAGCTAGCTAGCTTGCGGTAACTGATGTATATGCTGTAGAGGTGTTTCAATTAAACAGCTACTGGCCCTTTTATGGATTAACCAGCTTTGTCGCCATCTTGCCAGGAGCTGACTCTGCCTAATCAGTGCTCCCATATTTTAGCTTCACAACCGCTCTTCCAATGGGTTTGTCCAGTTCTTCTCACACAGTCTATGGTTTAATATGAACTTACTCATTTGACATTACTCATAAAATGCATTTATTTATTTAAGCTTCATGAAATATTCTATGATCCTGCTAAGCATTAAATAGCATTTTTTGAACCACACTGATGCAAATAGCCACAGTTCCGAAAAGCAAGCTGTTGATTTGTGGCTCTGTGCTTTTGGGCAGTGCTTTGTGTTGGCTGTAAACAGGGATGGCAGGGTGGGAAAATATGTATACTCAAAGTTCTTCACCTTTTTTTAGCAGTTATAGCAGAACAACATATGTGAGGTTAAAAGCTGCCTGAAAGAATTTAAGCAGGAAATGTTTTCATTAAATTCAATTGGCTTTGATGTTTGGGGACAGAAAACACACACACACACACACACACACACACACACACACACACACACACACACACACACACACACACACACACACACACACACAATAGAACAAACTGTGGAATGTGTGCAGAATGGATCTACATAAAAAAGGGTCTCATCCCTAGCAATTCAACAGGGAAACATCACACTTGTACACTCACTCTAAGATTTCATTCAACCACATTTAGCTTTGATTACAGCACACATTGTGGCGCCCAGAAGACTGTGATGTGATAATTTTTCATGCATGAAGCAAACATTGCTTTACGCACCCATTGCTCTGGAATGGGTTAAATCTGGGCCCATCAGGCCACATGATTTTCCATTGCTCCAAACCCTTTTTTTCTGATTAGCCTCACTAACACGAGGTTTTAGTCCCCATCATGTGAATTCTCATTGAATTGTGCATGTGTAAATAGTCTTATAATTAAACATGTCTGTGATTGTGATTCTGTTTTACAGAATCTGTGATTCTGTTTTTTTACTTTATCAAGCATCTGGGTGATCTAGTTAATGTTTAATGTTTTTACCTGATCAGATTCATTCCTCAATGTAACATATTAAACATTGCTAGACTTTTACAAAAATGGTGTAAATTAAGCTACCTATTAGTCTATTATTAATGTAATAAATAAAAATATATAGGTCACGATATATAATCAAAACTGTGCAGCAGTTTTCATGCCATTATTTTTAACCATTTAGTACTCAAACCTTTTACTGCAAAACTTTGGCTTAGTTGTAATTTTTGTCCTATTGGAAGAAAAGTTATTAGATGCTGCTACCTGAGAAAATGAAAATTCATGAGCATAGCAGTGTATGTATGTGTCTATTTTAAGGATGCCTAGTGGAAATGTGCCCCCCAGGAGTAAGTGGGTACTTTTGTTCTTTTTATTTGCTGGAAAGTTTTCTGTACTATTGTGTACAGTTGAAGATGATTAAGGTACATTTAAAAATAAAAGTGTAAATATTTCAAAGCACTTCCCTGTGGTAATGTTCCTCATGTTGATTTTGTGCAATAAAGTAAGCTTCTATGTACTGTACTTGTAATACTGTTTCAACTTTACATACAGCAGTGAGCTTAGACCTTAAATAAAGCATCAGTGAGATCTTTCTGAACAAAGCTGCAATATGCCCAGACAGATTTTATTTAATTTTTTTAATTATTGAACTTTCATACAAAAATATATTAACCACTTGTCACACTGAGGTTAAAGTATTCAAATGTAGTGGCTGACAGTGTTGGAGTAAGAATCTCTCCTCTGGTCTGTGTCCACGGCGTATCTTCCATTCTCCCTATCTTTGGTGGGTTTCCTCAAAGTACTTTAGTTTCCCACCAAGTTTCAAATATGTGTTTTAGGCTAATTAGCATGTTCAAATTGTCTGCAATGTATGACTGGATGTGTGAGTGTGTGTACGCCTGTGAGTTGCCAGAGGTCGACTTTCTCAAGAATGTAACTTCATCCACAACGTTGACTAATGGTGTGAAGTCATTGGTCACTCTATTGATCATTGCATAGCAATGTCTGGATGGATGGATGGATGGATGGATGGATGGATGGATGGATGGATGGATGGATGGATGGATGGATGGATGGATGGGGAAGACCATTAATTGGTGAAATTAAGCCACTTGTGAACTTGAGTGATTTACGAGGAAGATAAGTTTGTAATCCTGACGAAACAAATACCATACATGCTAATAGCATACATACATACATACATACATACATACATACATACATACATACATACATACATACATGTATTAGCAGCAATAACTGAACCTCTTTTAAAAATTCTTAATACTTACCTCAGAACTGGCTATGTACCTAAACCATGCAAACTACAGTAGCAATTATTAAACCCCGGAGGAGGAAATGAGTTTACCTTGACCCGTTATCCGTCCAGCTACAGGCTCCCTTAACTGCTGTACTACTACATTTTTTTTGGCATCTTGGAGATTATGTTAATAGCTACATGGGAATTAAATGGTAAATTACCTACTACAGGTTTCTTATCAGAGTGGTCTCCTTGTTTGTCTTGCTTGACCTTAGCACAGCTTTGACAACATTGATCATTCTATTATCCTTGATAAAATGCTGTAGGCGTTACGGCCCTCTACTGGCTCAGGTCTTATTTGAATGCTCATTATCATTTTGTAGATGTAAATGATAACTTTTCTACACATGTTAAAGTAAAAGACGTTGGTCTGGATTTTTCCATATTAGCCTGACAGATTTTTCCTTCTATATGCTTCTGGGATATGTCATGGTATTAGTTTCCACAGTTATGCTGATGGCACAAAGTTACACGTCTCAGAAAAGTCAGATGAAAGACAGTAGCTTAATAATATTGAGTGATAAAGACAGAGACTGAATGCTTGTTAACTTGATTCTGCTTACCTCTGAGAGGACAGGGGTAATTGTACTAGGTTCTCATGCAGTTAAAAGTACACTTTCTGATTACATAGTATCTCAGCATATCCTTTCTGTTTCACCATGTGCAGGTGGGGAAGACACTGAAACAGAAGGTGTGATTCCAGCCCATGATTTGAAGCTTGTGTAGACAATATGTCTACGATAGGCTTCTTTCAACTCAGAAATAATGCTAAGCTAAGAAATAGAATGTCACTACATGCTGCAAAAAATTAGTTTGTTCTTTTGTTACCGCTAGGTTGGATTTTTATAGTGACTTACTATCTGGATGTAAACACCATTATAAAGAGCAATTTCATTATACATCTGAGCAATTGAGGGTTAAAGGCCTTGCTCAAGGGCCCAACAGTGGCAAGTTGGTGGTTGTGGGGTGTGAACCTAGGATCTACTGAACCATAGTCCAATGCCTTAACCACTGAGCTACCCCTGACCACCGACAAGCGCTAGTTTGTCCAGAACTCAGCAGCCAGAGCCCTTACTATAACCAGACGATATGACCACATCACCCCTACAGTAGCTTGGCCTATCTTGTCCACACTGTATTGCCCAACCTGTGAAATTTTGCGTAAGCATTAAAATTCTGATATTGACCTATAAAGCACTGTACCCATGTAAACTGCTGAGATTTTATTATCTGTTATCCTTGCTTCAATTAAAAGGTGCATGTTATTTCTTGGTACATCTTATAGTGAAAATAAAGCCCCACAGTTATGGACCAGCCTTCATTTAATGTTCAGGATGTAGACACAGTATCTGTGTTAAAGTCTGTGCTGAAAAACTATTTTAAGCTTTTTGTAAATACCGACCATATCAGTTTTGTTATTGTGAGCATACCTACTGTATGTCTCTTTTTCTTTCTCTCTCTCTCTCTCTCTCTCTCTCTCTCTCTCTCTCTCTCTCTCCTCCTATTCTTAATACAGAGCACTTTTAGTGGCAGACAATAGTTTACAGTGGGAGAGAGCAAATGGGATGTCATGGCCTCTGAGGCAGGCAGAGAAAGATTTTGTCTCTCCGGCACGTCATCAGGTGTGTGCCAGAGAACAATGTATTTGCTACCATGGAGTGTTTGAGGTGTTGAGTATGGAGACATTGGGAATAAAAGGCTGAGCTGTCCACATGGAGCTGTGCAGCCTGGGAGCTCAGGGGTGACTCAGCCTGGCTACAGCAACACGAGCAGCAGCGGTGTGGTGACAGCCAATGGGAGAACACCAGTGAGCCAGAACTTAGAGTAAATGTCTCCCAGAGCAACAACACACCAGAGTCAGAGCTGAAAAATGAGTGATAAATGGGTGATAAACAACCAGCATCACTGTAACATGCACGGCACCCAACATCAACACGAACATTTCTGACATCAAAAACAATGCTAGCATAAAACCTAATGTCTCGAAAGGCATTAGCAGTAACAGTGACCCTGTCTGTAATGTCTGCACCGATGATGCGCAACAGGAAAACCTACTGGCCACTGACAAAGTAGAGGACACTACAGCTAAGGACTAAAACAAAGGAGTAGTTACCCATCGCAAAACCACCAAGAAGACAAACAAACTACAGTGTATCAGTGAGGGTAATATAGGAAAGTAGGAGGAAAGAAGGAACAGAGTACAGCAGAGAGGTGAAATCGCTCACAGACCTGAAGGAAATAGAGGGCAAACCAGTTCAATTGACAGGTTTCTACAGATGACCAAAGGGAAGAGAAATGTGTTGTTATCAAAGTATTTTCCAGACAAGACAAGGCATGCAATGCGCTCTCACCACTGAGATGGTTTTGAAAATGGACATCAAATGTAAGAAAGGCATTTTCTTAACACAGTTGCTAATAAAGCATATAAAAGTCAAAAACTCTCTCTCCTGCCGTCTCCCTCTATCTTTCTCTGCCTTTTGCTCTCTCCTGAGATACCGGTGATCCAGCCCCTTGCCTGATTCTTCCTGATGTCCTAATTCTGGTTCGAGTGTTCATCACATGGAGACTTGCTGCTGCAGAGGATTGTCCTGTTTTAGGAATGAAATTGTCCCCATCATTGAACAGCTGATAACCACAACAAAATGGACTTCATCTTAATGGACTTCATCTTAACTTCATCTTAAAACACAGCTCCTCTTAGACAACTGATCTTTTGACCATATAACAGTTACAGATTTATTATAGCTGGTATCCAGTATCATCAAAATAAGAATCAGTTCTCTTGTTGAATCTGGATCCTCTCAATATACGGTATATTACATATATTTATTACATGTACATTACTACATTCACATTCTTTATGCTTCACATATCCCAGCTTTGTTAGGTTGCTGGGGCTTTGTAAAAGAGCAGAGTCAACTATTATACAGTGCCCCTGATGCAGACAGGGTTAAGGGCCTTGCTCAAGGGTTCAACAGTCGCACAACCCACCGATCATTTACTTTTTTCATTAAAAAACAAAAAAGTGAAATAGAACCATAGAAAGGTTGAAGGGCAAGTTGGCAGTCACTATTGGTTTGTTACACAGAGTGAGCACTGAGACTCCACAATAAGCAGCAATCCATGCACAGGATACTTTAGACAGCACCATTACCCACTATCTGTAATTACTTTTGTTTAATCATCTAATTTCATAATTAATTACTCTGTCTGAAGTTTCCTTAATAGGGAAGAATCATTAATCATTACAAAAAGAAAAATTGTCACAACAAAGAAAATGTTCTACTCCAAATGTCCCTTGTTTTCATGTAAAATCAGGCACCCATGTGGTTACTATACTCTTGACATTACCTAGAGAAATTAACAACATCTGAAATTTGCTTAATTAGAGCCTGAAAATGCAACACAGACAACAAAGAGTCAATATTAATTTGATATAGCAATCTGTAAAAGCATATGTCCCAAGCAGGGTGCAAAACAAGTACTGCTGCTGATATTTTGCAATAGTATATCTCTGTCACAAATGCCAGAAGACAAGATTTATTTTCATAGGCCAAGTAATGAAGCATAAATTCTAAGATTTTTATTTCTAATTTAACAGCATGTTTACAGTTTATGTAATTTGATCAATTTTAAAACACTTTTCCACCTTGGCTGTTAGCTTAACTGTTTATTCTGGTGTTTTCAATTACTAATTTGATTATGTTGGGAAATGAATCCAACTATGCTCAACAGTTACAGGTATAAACAAAATTAAAAACTGGTTGTGAACAGATGTAAGTTTTATTTAAAAGAAAAAAACAAAAAAACACACACCTCTTGCACACACCTCTAGTGAAAAGTACATAATTATACTTTACCTGCACTTCTTTTGTTGTAGAAAAGAAAAACACCATGTGGGCCTGGGGCAGGGAGGAGAAAACCAACACTGTGGGTAGAGAGTAATCACTTGGCTTCCCTGAAAAGCCTGCACAATATAAAAGGATGCTGTCATGACGGCCGAGTGTGTATCTTACATGCTGATTCTGGTTTATGTTTTTCCTAGACAGTGACACTCCAGACACTCTCCCCCTCACTTTGCTGAAACATGAATGCTGGTACCTGACATTAATCCACAACCAGTCAGGGCTTGGCAATGACCACTGCCACCCTGCTAGCAAATCAGCACTGCCCATCAGAGAGCACCTTTTCCCCTTGCACACTGCTCATCCCTGGACTCTCTCTCTCTCGCTCGCTTTGTCTCTCTTTCCTTGATCCCCAGAGCAAATTTTATTTAATAAAAGAACAAATTTCTTGCACTGCATTGATTATATGATTGAATAATAAACTGCATATTATTATTTGTTTGGGCAATTGTGGCTCAGTGGTAGGTTTCCCACCAAGAGAACAAAGTTTCGCCAAGTTGTGTGTGTGTAGATTGGATGGTCCACTGTGGCGACCCCATGACCGGAGCAGCTGAAAGACCAGGAACATTAATTGTTTGCTAAGAAACCTGTGATGTTGATTTTAATACAAATATTAAGATGGGACGTTTTTCAGTCTCCTGAGTGGCGCAGTGCTTGCCTCATCATCCGGAGATGGCTAGTTCGATTCCCAGGTGATGGAGTAGCTTCCTGCAGCCGGGGGGCCTAAAGAGAGCTGTTTGTCCTGATTGAGCATTCCTTTACCAATGGGATCTACTGAAACACATTATTCTGCACAAAATCTCAGGTTTTACTCTCTCATCGTCTATAGCGTCTAATCCTGTATACAGGGTCGCGGGGGGCCTGGAGCCTAGCCGAGGGAACATAGGGCACAAGGCGGGGTACACCCTGAACAGGGTGCCACTCCATTACTGGCCACACATGCTACAGTTATAGCCCTTTCAACCAGCCACCTGGTCCATGATAGGTCCTTGACGAGTCCCTGATCGATCCGTGCGCGGAACGTGATCCCACGCAATGATGAAGTAAATGATGCCCCACCCTATAAACGCCCACTTACACTGTTCTATTAAGGTGGTTGCAATAGTGTACAGTCCCACCAGGGCGAGCAGTGACTTCTTCAGTTAACTGCAGTTCTTTCATTGTCAATATATTTTAACAATTAAATTAAGCTTGTTTTCTTGGACAATGTATACAGTGTCAGTGTCTGAGTACCAGTCACTAACTGTGCTTTAATGGTCAATTCAATTTTATTTGTATAGCGCTTTTAACAATTGTCATTGTCGCAAAGCAGCTTTACACAATCAAATTAACTATGGAAGTTTATATGAAAGGTGTATGAAAGACCTTTCATGCATAATAATGGTGTACCAGCATGTTTTACATAAATCAATCAATAAATAAATAAATAACTCATCCATGTATGAGCTAATGTCAGACCTAAGAGTTTTACAACATAACATACAGTAGTGTGTTAAAATATATAGCGACACTATGCAAAGACACACCACACCACACCAGAGATGCATATTCATACTTGTGGCTGTCTTTTGTCTTGTAAATATTATATTCTTCAGTCTGTGGTAGCAGTTGGAGTAACCGGTTCGTGTCTAAGTGTACTGGGTTCATATCTCAGGACTGCCGCTAATACAATTTATTTTTAGTCTCCTTATTTTTTTAGGATTGTTTTCACAGCACCTATCCAGTCATTTATTTCACTGCAGTTTTTAATTTTGTAACATTCTTACAGGATTTATCTTTAAATAAAGGATAGGGTTTTATTCTTGTTCTTTTCACTTAGATAATTAAAACTCTGCTCGCTGTGACATGCCTGTAACTAATGCATAATTTGTTTAATTGACTTATACAGTTTACAGTATATTGGCTGGTCACGATTCTTGCTCTTTGTATTTTTTCATAAGTTTTAAACTTGTCAAAAGTATTGGCAATACTGATACCACTTTCTGCTTAATTCAAAACTGTCAGTAACATGTCACATGTTGTTTTATGTGCTAATGTGTTCTTGAGAACAAAGCACCATTTAATGGTGGCACCCTGCAAATGAATAAATGGACATGTTTACTTCATGGAAATAGGACATGTTCACGCTATTCAGCTGGGATCTAGCGATGAACAGCTGGAAGAGCCTGTCCTAAGTGGCTTCTACTCTACCCACATACTCATTCACACATTACTAGTCTAATTATTAGCCTAATCTGCATGTCTTTGCACTTGTGGGAGGAAACCAGAGTGCCCTGAGGAAACCCTCCATGCATACAGAGGCAGGAATCGAACCTGGCCAGGAATCAAACCCGGCCCCTGGAGGTGCAAGGCGACAGGGTAAACCACTAAGCCATCATGCCTTTCTCAGGTTTTACTATTTTCAGAAAGAAAAGACTTCTTCACTTGTTTATATTAATCTTGTGATGTTAACTCAGTTGCTGCTTCTGTAAAGGAATATTTAAAAATGCAAGTGTTCATAAATTCATCAGTTCTCATTCAAATGACATACATTGTTTTATCTTTAATGCTGCTTATAAGGAAAATAAAGGTTTTGGGTCAAATGAGTGTTCATGCATTGTTCACATAGTCATGATAGATGTGCTGTGTTAGAGCCAGATTAATTTGCTGCTTGTTTACAGGATCTTGTGCTACAGCATGATGGAGGAGTATTGCTCTGCAATATATTATATCCCCTGGAGAACCTTATCTTACTAATCTGTATATTAAATCAGCTATGCAACTGGTTTATGCAGGCAGCTGATTATATTAGGGATGATTAAAATGATTGAAAAATCAACGTTCCGGATGCACATACAGTACGTGTTACGTGGTGCGGATTGGAGATGTAATAGATGTAATATTTATAAGAGCCCTGACGCAGGGCTTCAGAGGATATCGGTGAAATAGGAGGTAGTGAGAGTGCTTATGACACACACGGGAAGACCTTCCCATTTGGAGATAACGTGGGATTATTAATTAGTGAACTAAAAAGGAAATAAAACTGAAAACAAAATAAACAGAGCTCCGCCGTCTAAGAGAGAACGGACGGGGCTCTGGAAACTAAAAATAAAAACTTATGCTCCTCTCGGGGCCCATGCCCGTACCGAGGACTTATATGAGAGTTTTGTGTTTATTCTTTTAAACTTTATACTTAACCTTGAGAGCGCACGCTTTAAGGGATAGCGTGCCTCACTCTCTCTCTCTCTCTCTCTCTCGCCGGCATTGTCTTTGCCTGTGCCATGCACTTTTTTTTTTGTCTTTGCCCTGATACCTTACTGGTGCTACCTAAATGATCGCACGAAGTGCAGCGATATTGAGACCCTTAAATAGACACGCCGCCAAGTGCGGCGTATCCAGGCTGATTGCCTTGAGGTGGCGTTGCCTGGCAACCTCGTGTATGAATGGCCGCGCCTCTGCCTGTTCAAAATTCCGCAGGGGTAGCAGGCTGCAGAGTTCTCAAAAGTGCAGAGTGTCCCTCGTGAAACCCTGATGTTACAATACATACTGTAAACGTGATGTGCAATAAACAATTTGGGAGGTTTTAGCACTGGGCTGGAATAGAACTATCATAACTTAATTAACACAAAGTAATTAAGCAGTTAAAGCAAGTTAGGGCGTTTGATTAATCTAAGGTAACTAAACAGAGCGAAAATATACTAAACCTAAAATTCAGCCACTTATATTCATAGGTATGTTACCAGATGGTCAGACCAGGACAGAATTGAGTGAAGCATATAATCCACAGTGGCACAGTGCAAAGCCAGAGGCAACAATAAAGCACTTGCTTCACATAATGCACAAGCTGATGAAAACAACTACACATTTGCAGCTCTGAACAGTGTTGGGAGACATTACTTTTTAAAGTAACTAATTACATTACAAAATTACTGTCATTAAAAAAAGTAATTAGTTACATTATAGTGCTACTTTCTGATAAAAGTAACTAGTTAGAGTACATTTCCATTGCAGAAAATGAAAACTCCTTTGTGATTCCTCATGCATGTTGTTGTAGTCAAGATCTTTGTAGTTATTCTACCATCATCACTCAGCGAATGGTATCTCACTCTATCTCACCTACACGATTTCGCGCGGTGGCCATAAGTACGGTTCATCATGATTCACCGCGAGTTTTGGTGCTGTGATTACCTGTATATTTTCATCTTTCTGCACGTCGATCTCCGTGGAACTTGCAGAACTCAGTGGAACATCGGGCAAAATCTAGTCAAACCGCATAGGAGAGACAGGGGTATAACAGCAGGAATAGCAGAAGGGGCGGCTTGTGGGGGCAGGGCTTGTAGGTAGTAATCCAAAAAAAGTAAAAAAGTAATCCAAGTACTCTAAAGCATTACTTTGTAACGTGTTACACCCAACACTGGCTCTGAAAAACCCTACAGTAAAAATTTCCATATTAGAAAGGGTTTCAAGTAGATCCCTTTCAGAAGGCCAAGAACCCTTATCAAATCAACACTTAAAGGGGATTTCTATACCTATTTACAGTATATGGGGATATATATAACTATGGGGATATAGCTACTCAGATTAAAGAGCTAGCTGGTGCAGGCTGGATAAGCTGAACACAGAACTCATGACATTTACATTTACGCATAACAAAAAGTGCTTTGAGGTTTCCATCACTGGATAGATACTTACACTAACTAAGTGCCATCAGTCAAACACAGTTGTTGTTGTTGTTGTTTTTTTCTTTTCATAGACTCTGCTGTATGGACATCTAGAGGAAGTTCATTCCACAACCTAGGTGCCAGAACAGAAAATAGTCTGGATGAATGTCTTCCTTGATCCCTTGATGAGAGATGGTGGAGCAAGGCATGGATCAGAGGGAATGGTGTGCAGTGCGATACATTAGAATTATTAATTGTTAAATTTTTCCAATGCAAGGTGGCACGGTGGTGTAGTGGTTAGCACTGTCGCCTTGCACCGCCAGGGTCCGGGTTTGATTCCCGTCTCTGTGTACATAGAGTTTGCATGTTCTCCCTGTGCTTGGTGGGTTTCCTCCCACAGTCCAAAGACATGTAGGTTAGGTTAATTGGCGTTCCCAAATTGTCTCAGTGAGTGAGAGTGTTCCAATGCATATCAATTGTATACAAATAGTAAATTGATTGATTTTTTTGCATGTACAAAATTAAGCTTTGTTATAATCTCTTTAAAATTAGCATAATCTATAAAGTTGCTGTATAGTCTAGGTAGCTCAGTGGTTAAGGTAGCTCAGTGGTTAAGGCATATGGTTTGGAAAATCCCAGGTTCAAGTCCCATGACCACCAAGTTATCCATGTTGGGCCCTTGAGCAAGGCCCTTAACCCTAAAATGTATAATGGGATAAAAAAAAAAAAGTAAGTTGCTCTTGATAAGGGCGTATGCCAAATGCCTAAATTTATCCTTGAAGCACAGTAAGGTGGGTTCTGAGTCGATTGTTCAGCTTTAAATGTCAATCCATTACATAGCTCAGTGTTTTGTTTTTAATAATGCTTAAAAGTCCAATACTGGCCAATATGCAATATCTAAAGCTTTTGTTTAGATTTTGCCTGAAGCATGTGTTATGTACTGTACATCATGCACACAGTTAGAAAAAAAAGTCATGTGTTATAGTCAGATTAATGTGTTACTCGGTTCAGGATCTTGATCCAGGAGTATTGCTTTAAAACACATTATACACCTGAATGTAAAATCACTAATTTAATTGATTTATGTAAACGTTTGTAGCTTTTCTCTAATTAATTTCCAAAATCTTGCATTTTTTACTGCTGTTTGAAGGGAAAAGCTTTATTTCAGAGCTGCCTTATAAATCTTATACTTTTAGTACAAAATACAGCAGCCAAGGGAGTGAGGTGACAAGTGATTTCAACTAAAAGTGATTGGTCACAGTAAAGAATGTACTGCCTATTTTTCAGTCAAATGGGCACCATGCTTATAATGTATGCTTTATTCACATGAGAATTCCAGTGGAACTTTGCTTTCCTCCAAAACATTAAACAACAAATAAGGAAACAGAATTATATCTGAGAAGAAATATTGTCAGAAATGTAAAACTCTTACAAATACCATGGGAGGAGATTTTTTTTTCTTGGAGTGAGATTTGTAGGGAGAGTAAAATAAATGATTTGAATACTACAGCATTAAATGTGTCCCTGTCTAACCTGGTAGAGCACCAGGAATGTGTTTAGTAATACTTCATCTTCTTAAAAAGTATGCTCTGTAAGAATTTTCCACCCTTTACTTAATTAAAACTTAAATTATAACAAAGCCATTCAACAATTCACATTCGGTTTCCACCATACACATTCGGTGAACACTATACTAATATTAGATAGGGCTCTCAAAATATCTTCAATTTCTCATGGCATGGATTTCACAATATGTTGGAAACATTTCTACGAGATTCTGGTCCATGTTGACACAATTACATCACATACTTCCTGAATATTTTTCTTTCATGGTGAGTCCCAAAGGTGTTCTGGAAAGGCTAGTAAAGAACATTAACACATTGTCATGTTTATGACATTAGTTTGATATGACTTTTGCTTTGTGACATACACCGATCAGCTATAACATTAAGGAAAAAATAGCCCAATATTGAGCCACCAGGGCACCTCTGGCCATTTGAAGTATGGATTAACTTTAATCTCTTTGCCTTAGACCATGATGCATTTAGTGTTTTGATACCTTTCTGTTATGGCCAGCACTGGTATATACACAGGTATATAACTGATAATCAATGTTATTCTTTTAATTTAATTTATTCTTCAATGTTATTCTTTTAAGTAATTAGAAGATGGGTGAATTCATCAGTACGTATATAGGCTGTGGCATTAAATCAGTAATTGCTTGGTATTACCTTTTTCTTTACAATCGCTATCAAGTATTTTTTTTTCATTATTTAAAACTCTATGTATCTGCAAGCACCTTTTTTACTACTATAATTGGTCATGTGATAAATCATGGTCTCATGAGAGGGGCTGTACTGAGGTCGCAGCAAGACTGTCATGCTTATCAGTAGCATCTATTATGCAAATATTCCAGCAAACCAGAGGGTAAAGTTTGGCCTTATGCAAGGGCACATGACTGAGTAGAATTTTACGATAGTACTGTAATTAAGGCAAAGCCTCCAGAACTTTTTGTGTGCCATCATTTGTCATCATCTGGGATAGTGTGGCATTTCACCATGCCTGTGTCCTCACAGAGTGGTTTGAAGCACATGCAAGGATGATCTCAAATTTCCTTCCACCTTACTTACCATTTCAAGTGGAAAAGTATATGACCAGATTCCACATGCAATGAAGGCTGTATGCCAGGAAATATGTGTGAAAGACGGATGAGGCATTGGAAGAGTTTGTCCGGGTGTATAGGAAGAGAGAACAGAAGGTGTGACTATTGATCAGGGCCCGTATTCACAAAGCTTCTTAAGCCTAAAAGTTGCTCCTAGTGACAAAATTCTAAGAAAAATCTTAGAATTATGGAATTTTCCCTTACATTTAGGATTAAATCTTAGTAAAGATGATAAAAATGATTCACAAAACATCTTAACCCTAAAAACAGCTCCCAAGGTAAAAATTAAGAGTAGAGATGAGGACTTTTAAGAGGCTTAAGAGTTTCTATAGCAGATGACAAAATGGCGGAAAGAAGAAATATTCTCCAAACACTGAACATAAAGCTAAAAGTAAACACTGCTTTTCTGTCCAATTTGGTTTTCTTGTTGTTTTACTTCCTTCCATCTCTCTTGGATTGTTGGTTACATACCATCCAAAAGTGCAACTTAAACAAACTGTCCTTCAATCACATAAATTGGTAAAAGCTGAGCTATTTGCTCCCATCAATCTGAAATGGAATAAAATTAGTATGTTAAATAAATGTAAGAACTTAACTATAGTAACTACTGTGTGGAAATTGGTGCTTCAAAAGTAGACACATTTTTTACATTTGACTGTTTAATTATCTTATAAGATAACTAGCCTATAACAGAAACTTTGCATAAAGTGGTCTCTAGTCATGATTATACAATTTCATTATATACAAACATTATGATTTCACTGTCTGTCCTATTATCATACATTCTATTTTTACAAATAGCACATTTCAAGACCTTTACAGAGGTCAGGGGTTATTTTTTTATCAACCAATCACAGTCCTTGGATTGCTGTATCATCCCTAGCAACGAGGTCAACCACACCTCGTCACTAAGATAAAGGTTTTTGTACTTACCTTACTCAGAGTTGCTCTAAGAAGTTTTCTAAATCACTTTTATTCTAAGACTCCCAGCTAGGGCTAAGATAGGAGCTCTCTGAGAGAATTCTAAAAAGCTTTGTGAATACGGGCCCAGAACATTTGGCCCAATTCAGAGAACTTCACAGGCCAGAAATGATGTACATGTTCACCAAGTATTCTGTATATATTGTTTTACTCATTTTGATAATATGATATTGTAAATTCAGTTTCATTTGGTAAGTTGAAGGAAACTATAAATATAGCAAAAAGCAAATTGTGAGACAAGGTAAGTTGAGTATATGAGTCATGCTGTTGGTGCCAAATTCTGACCCTACCATCTGGACATCATACCAGGCTTTTTCCTATCTTAAACTATTCAGTTTTGGTGAACCTGTGCCAACTGCAGTCTCAGCTTTTTGTTTTTGGCTAACAGCAAAAACTCAGCAAACATAGTTTGCCAAATTATATGAACATTTGAGATGAGATACAGTAACTCCACTTTTGCAGTTATGAGAAACATTAATTTTTTATTTTATTTTTTTTCAAAATAAAGCAAGAAGCACTGAATAATATTTTGTGCATGGTTTCGTTGAATAACAAGGGTTTTAAAAATTACAAATGGAGAAAAATTATTTTAAAATTGTTAAAAAATTTTAAAGGATGTTAAAAATCCCAACAGGCATTCGTTTGACCTTTTGATTTTTTTATTTTTTTTTTAGCAATTCATCATGGATATAGACATCATTATCCATTCTACATACACTATATGTGAACACCTAACCATTTACATTCATATATTGCCCTTTTTCCAATCTTTTATCATAAAATTAGAAGCACACAATATTTAAAAAATCTATCTTTGTATGTTGTAGCATAACAAGTTCCCTTTATACTGGAACTCGGCATCAACAACCTGATGCAGCATTCCAACACCATGTGCACAAAAGACCCATAAAGACACACACACAAAAAAAAAAACGTGGAAAAACCCAAGTTTCCTGCACAGACCATGATCTTAACTTCAGTGAGCAACTTTGGGATGAATTATGCATGACAAGCCTTCTAA
>JAAGKR010008049.1:16394-27823 GCA_011419295.1 Clarias macrocephalus | reverse complement strand
CAATTATCGAGTGACTCTTTTTGACACACACACAGACAGAGAGAGAGAGAGAGAGAGAGAGAGAGAGAGAGAGAGAGAGAGAGAGAGAGAGAGATTTTAAACACACTTTATTTTGAAACAATAAAAAAAAAACTATTTTACATTTTTACTTATATACACACACACATACATTCACACATATACCTATATACAGTACTGTACATATATACTGTACAACACACACACACACACACACACTGCATAACACACTCAGAATATTTACAACTTTTTTTTTAAACATCCACTAAACCCCCCCACTACCCGTCTCATTTTGGTTTTGGACAGTTGTAGCAATAGATTAACTTGTTCTTCTATATCTACAGGTGTGTGTGTGGTGCTGCACGCGGCCTCTTCACTCTCCTGTACTGCGGCTCTCTAAGTCTGACTGCGAGTTTTCAGTTTGTTTGGCGTTTGCGACGTCTCCTCCCGTTTTCTCCCCGGTTTTGTTGCGCCGTTATCTTTAGGCGTATGTGGTGGTGTGCTGCTCTGCGGCTGCTAGGTTTCGGTGCAGACGTTAATGGTGTCTTCACTGTCAGCGCTGAACACGGTACCGGGAACCGCGGCTCCTCTCACACATATTCCGCTCCACGTCAGTGCACTCGCGAGGTCAACCTTGGTTACAAACATCACCACGGCTTTATTCATCAGGGAGGCAGAGTAGATATTCTCACACCCGATCTGCCCCCCCCCCCCCCACCGCAAACATATATGTTTATATATATATATATATATATATATATATATAGAGAGAGAGAGAGAGAGAGAGAGGCTTCTGTGCATATCTGAATCTCTGACTTGATTCTGACTTTTTTTCTTGAAATAAAGAAAAATACAAACACTTTGTGTCATGCTGTTATTGAAAAACATTGTGTGATTTCTCTTCTTCCTATCCTGCTTCTGTTTCAGGATGCTGTGCTGTGTTCTTGCAGCAGGATGATGATGTGGCTGTGATGCCAGAGCAGCTTGTAACTCCATGTGCAATCACAGGCCAATCAACACTGCCAAGCTCTTCAAAGGTCACTTTTACAAAAAAAAATTCAAAATCTATGGAAATTGCTTTTAAAGATTTTATTCTAATTGTGGCGCAGGAACATCACAGACATTTCGACATTTTGTTTGCTGAACATAAATAACATCTACTGTATATTTACACATACATTTTTTTTTTGAGTCAGTAATTACTAAAATTACTGTGATCTTGCATGTTCTCCATCTAGACCCGGGTTTTACAATAGACCTTAAAAAGCTGATAATGTATTCGACTCAAACACTAGCCAACACTAACTCCGACACTATTATCTGTAGCATCAGTGTCTAAAGCAACCCAGGCTCTTTCCATCATTTCCATACACCACAAAGATTCTTTCATTCTTTCATTAGAAATAACGCTGACTGACCTTGAGGACACTTTTGTCCATGAATAAGAGAAAACTGTAAATTAGTGCAACACTGAGTAAATGTAAACATAACACAACAAGAAATAAAAAAAACCCTGATTAATTAGTACAACTTATACTATGATGTAGATATAACTCTCGGTGGGGGTCAGTACCATATTTCTGTTACCAACAGCATTGTGTGCATAGTCTTGACTGGCAAAATCCTATCACAACGTTCTCATAGTACCATCTGTCTGGATTTCACCTAGCAGTAAAGACCCTTACCAGGACGTGTCAGTCATCTCAAAAAGGTCTAGATCAAGATAGGGTGTCCCCCACAGATGACATACCACATCATTGTCCCGAACAGTATTAAAATTGGTAAGGTTGCCCGATAGTGGACAAAGTAGGCTAACAACACAAGTCCAACTACACCTTTGTCCCATCAACATCAATACAATGACCTAAAGAAGTGTAATGTAACGTAAATTTAAATGAAGGAGTTGTGAACTGGCAGATGTCATCAAGTACCACCACATTGAAATTGCATGCAAGTCAGAGACCTTAATGGGCATGTAGGACTGGTGAAAAATTGATATGATTGGGTCCATGGTGGCCAAGATTTCCGAGCCCTCAATGAAGAAGTTTTTTGCATTTTGGACTGCACAGTGGCACAAGACCTTGCCAGGACAATCACTTTCTTTAAGAAGAAACAAACACACCTAATCACCTGTGTAATAACAACTCAAATTGACTATCAGCTTATCCATCGATGTGATCTGAAGTTAGTGACGAACATAAAGGTCCAACCTAATCTTGGACAAATGCCACAGAAAATAGCAGAGAAGATCAGGGGCAGCTCACAAGATGCAAGGCTCAACTTATACTGTACATGCACTTGGCCCAGTGGATAACAACCATCATGTGACCAATTTGAGAGGAGAACATTGAATGAAATTGTGACCTTTTAATGCAATGCAAACGGAGTGTATATGAGTTCATTTATTGTGATGTCAGAGAAGGAGATCATTCTCTTGACACGGAACAGAGTTATTTTGAAGTCTAATTGCAGTCTGCAGAAATTGCTTCCTGTCGCATTCTTTGTCACAGCAGAGCTGAAACATTTTCTTACTGAAAGTGCTCCACTGTTCAGCTAGCAAGTAGTAGGGGGGGTGTGAGGTGTTCTCCATGATTGGTAGCATCCTCCTCTCCACTACCCAGTATTGAGCTTGCATTTTTGCTGAGATTATTGAGTTTCTTAGAGGCACTGCTTTTGATGGTGCCACCCTAGCAGATGGAAGCAAAGAATCATGCACTTGCCAAAACAGACTGATAAAAGATCTGCAGCATTTTTCTGCCAACATTACCTGATCTGAGTTTCCTCAAGAAGCAGCAGACAGTTTTACATTTAAACTCCAATCTGTTGTCATTGTGAACTCCAAGGTATCTTTAGTTCTCCACAACCTAAACCTCCTCACCCTGAATTTAGTTTGGTGTAGACTTGATCCTCCCAAGATCTACCACCATCTCCTCGGTCTTGGTCACATTCAGGACGAGATGGTTCCTCTCACACCAATTCAAAAAACTACTCTGTTTCCTGACCATCATTAACACACCCCTTTTTCAGACATGCATTCCCGCAGCCTTACAAACTGTGGACTGTCCACCAGATAGTTAGTGATTTAATTACTTGTTGCTGTGTCGACAGACATCTTCTCAAGAATCTTTATTAGTGCTCCAGTGTTTAATTGTTTTTAAGCCACTAAAGAAATGAAAGAACATGATTCTCACATTGCTGCCTGCTTTATCCAGGTGAGAAAGAGTTTGCTGAAGAAGATAAATGATGGTATCATTCACACACACCTGAGGGGGGTAGACAAACTGCAGAGGGTCTGGGAAGGTGCTAATGTGAGGTCTTAGATGAGCCAGCACCAACCTCTACAAAACCTTCATTATATGGGATATAAGGGCAACTGCTTTGTAGTCATCTAAGGTAGATGGAGAAAATTTTTTAGGACAGGAACAGGACAGTGTGTCTTCCACAGAATTGGAATCATCTCCTAAGTCAGGCTTAGGTTAAACACATGCTGTAAAATCCCACATAGCTGGTTAGCACAAGAAGTTACACCTGATATCTTGAAATGGAAAGGGGGTTGGGGGAATGGAAACATATCGTTGTTGCTGTACAGTGTAAGGTGGAAGAGATGCATTGGAATGGTGGTGACGAAGCTGGTAAGTTTACTGTGGAGGTTAGGATATGGAGAAATGGACAGTGTGACTTTTTATTGTTAGTCACTGTGGAGGTCTGAGAGGGATGCAGTTGTAAAGACTGTCGGTCAGAGGGAGAGTGTGATGTCTGTGTGGCTGGAGGAGGGAGCAGAGGGGAAACTAAACCTGTTGAAGAAAAGGCTCAGCTCATTGTCTCTTCTCAGGTCTCCCTCAGTCTGCCCATCTTTAGCCGTGGTTGTGGTGAAATCCACACACTATGGCCAAATATATGAAGCATTAGATATCATACTACATGGCCTACTGCTTAGCCAGCACAAGCCATTGGTCATGGTCACGTGTCTTATAGAGAACATCCACCAGATTCTGCGAGACTTACCCCCCAGTCCTCCAGTATTGGAGTGATTATTTCTAAAGTATCTGCAAAGCAATTGTATTTCTGTCCCATCGATCTCAGCCATGGGAGACACCACAAAGATAAAGAACAAAAAAGGAACTGGGCTTGATGACATCCTTGAAAATATTTAAAAGCTTCTTGCCTGCCAAGGCACTGTAATCCTCAATCAAATTAATTGAATCAAGTCACACCAATCTGAACAACCAGTAATACCCTCCCCATTAGTATTGGCCAAGGCCAATGTGCCGAATGCTCCAAAAATCGTTCAAACCACTTCCTGTGCCACACTATGAAGATATTTGAAGTCCTTGATGTTCTGCAATATTTTCACCATCATGCTCAACTAATGTGGATTTGTCAGAGGATGTTGGATGATTGAACAACAGATGATGGAACAACAGACACCAACCCTGCAACCTGACTATGTTTGAAAACAAAACAAAACAAAACAAACAAACAAACAAACAAAAAACACCAGCAAAAGAACAAGACAATCCACATTGCATTTCTAGACTTGTTATCTTCATGGACACAGTGATAGTGATCTCTGACCGTAGTAACACCACCAATGGTCACTCCTCTCTGTTAATGCACCATTGATGACAAGCCTATAGTCAATCACATATCAATATTGCTGCTCCAAGATCATCAAAGGAAATTAAAAGACAGAAGGGGCCAGGATACAGAACTCTTCTCAGCTGCCAGGACATTTTGCCTCACCATTCTGCAGAAATGGCCTGGCCATAAAAGGCCGCCAGAGCTTTAGGGCTGGTGAGTAGCATGCTGTAATCCTGTGTCTGTGCTCATACCTGTCCAGCCACAACCTCTTACAACATCACACAGCGATTGATGGTCTGCATGAATGACAGTGGCATGTGTCGTAGCATAAAAAGGACTGAATACATAGAGAGTGGCCAGCAGGGGGAGGGAACCATCTTCATCGAATGTGATAGAAATGCAAATGCTTTGGTGGTACCTTGAACTAACAAGTTGCGAATACACACTGACTGTAATCTCCCTAGGTGATTTGGAGTTGCACCAATTATGGAAAAGATGGAAGATGCAAGACTTAGATGGTACATACACGTCGTCTGAAGCAGTGAAAACTACATAGCTAGAACAGAACTGCGACTCTGCCTCAAGGCACACCAACAAAGATTAACGGTAAAGAAGCGATAACTCCGCTGGCTTAAAGAAGATATGAATATTGCCAATGTAAGCAAAATGGAAATGAATGTGCAGACCCTGCAATTGCACACATTTAATGCCAGAATGAAAACAAATCACCATATTTTTAGTGCTGAAATACTGTAAGTGTTACTGGTTTCTCTGTATATTTGTCTTTCATTATTTTTTTTTTTATCATTGACCTTGAGCAGTGTTTCAATCAGTGACAAAGCTCTTTAATCAAGCGTCTAAATGCTTTGCTGCTCCATTTCACTTACTCTGCCGTTTAGAGGCATCCTCTGAATCGGCCATTTTATGGATCGCAATATAAAGGTGCTGAAGACTGAAATTTATTGCTTAACCAAGCAGCAATGCATAGGACAAACACCTCTTCATTTGTGTGAACAATACATGGCAAGCTGAAGCGACTCGCTGATACTAGAGTAAAAACACATTACAGTATACCTGTATGTTAACAGATTTTCTTCTTTTTAAACGTTGCATTAAATCTGTCTTTAGGAAAACTCAGTGTGCACAACGGCAGTGTTCATAATATTACAGGTTTGTCAAAAAGACTTTGTTATTATCTAACCTAGGTCTAAATATGGATAATATGTCCATCATATTAGTTAAGCATCATTTGATGCATCTTTAAAACATACTGTATGTTGCTGAGTTGAACTCTTAACCTTAATAAAAGCTGAGATAATATGTATGTATTTCCTTTCTATGAAAATCTCTTAGAAGTATTGTTCTTAACAATTAACAAGCAGGTAATACAGGTTTGGATTGATGGACTTGGCAGTGTGATGTGCTAAGGGTGAACAGAAGAGGTAAGGTTAAATGGTCGACTGGTTTTCCCAGACAGAATAAGAAAATGAAAGTCTTAAAAAAGAGCAGATTTCAGTGTTTTTCCATCTACTGGGATTATCAATCATTTAGACTTTAATGCAAATAGCTACCTTTCAGCATTATTACCATTATTGATCTCTACTCCTTGTTAAAACTATATAGTTAAAACTGATAGATTCCAAAAGTATCAGTTCACTTTTCTGGCTCACAATCACCAAAGCTTCAGCCAAGCAATCGGAATGCCCTTACTTAGACAGAAGTGAAGATATCAGGGATTCTAAGTCCATTAAAATGATTAATTATAGATGAAGATGGGACGTTAGTTTTTATTCTTTATCCACTTATTTATGTATTTATTTATTTATTTTCAGCCAGGCGGTTGGCAGGAGGCACAAATCATCAGGTTCTCTCTGGGCATAGCCATTAGCCTGACATTTAATCCCACACAGGCTCTTGAAAAGTTGCATTCAAAGCCGTGAGCTAAGTCCTCACTGAGGTAATGAAGTTAATATACGGGTGGTGTCATGATTCATCGCAGTCTGTCACTTCATTTCCACTGAGGACTGCCGAGCATGACCGCAACTAAACCAGACAGTCTCCACTCTCTTTATCTTTTTTCCCCCCTGACAAGCAAAACTCAGTCTGATTGGATCCTACTTCAGCCTTGTCTCCAGTTCTCTGTCTCTGCCACACTCCTGTCTTGAGGCTTCTTCAGTACATTATCTCATCCTAATTTTCTCAACTGGATCATGATGAGCTTAATGGGTAATATTTAATCAGAAACATCACAGAGTGAATTGCAGGACTCAGACCTTGACCAGGGTATGCCTCTATTTGTCTATTATCTCAAAGGGATTTAAAATATCTAAAGCTGTGCTGTAGACCATGAGGCAGCTCCAGCAGCTGAACCTCAGAAGAACAGCCATAGCGCTGCGGTCTGACATCTGAGCCTTGAATCTTTAACCGAGTTAAAGAGAAGGGGTGCAGAGAGTAGTTTAGACTAAGAAAAAAAAAAAAAAGAAAACAGGAGTAAAATCCTAAGGCAAAATCAGATAAACAGTTCAAGGTCAACAAATATTAAATAAATAAGTAGACCGCAATAATTCATTAGTATAGTGTAGGGCCTCCTTTTGCACCCAATACAGCATTAATTAATTATAGGAATGGCAAATACAAGTCCTACACAATGGCCAGAGGGATTTTGAGCCGTTCTTCTTGCAGAATAGTGTCCAGGTCACTACGTGATGCTGGTAGAGGAAAATGTTTCCTGACTCGCTCCTCAAGAAAAACCCCAAAGTGGCTCAATAATATTTAGATCTGGTGACTGTGCAGGCCCTGGGAGATGTTCACCTTCACTTTCATGTTCATCAAACCACTCTGTCACCAGTCTTGCTGTGTGTATTGGTGCATTATTATCCTGATACATGGCACCGCCTTCAGGATACAATGTTTGAACCATTGGGTGCACATGGTCCTCCAGAATGGTTCGGTAGTCCTTGGCAGTTATGCGCCCATCTAGCACAAGTATTGGGCCTAGAGAATGCCATGATATCGCAGCCCAAACCATCACTGATCCACCCTCATGCTTCACTCTGGGGATGTAACAGTCTGGGTGGTACAGTCGCTTCTCTGGGGCGTCTCCACACCGTAACGCTTCCGGATGTGGGAAAGACAGTGAAGGTGGACTCATCAGAGAGCAATACATGTTTCACATTGTCCACAGCCCAAGATTTCCACTGCTGGCACCATTGAAACTGATGTTTGGCATCGGCACGAGAGACCAAAGGTTTGTCTATAGCAGCCCGGTCATGTAGTACATTGACCCTGTGGAGCTTCTGATGAACAGTTTTGGTGGAGAGTTGAGGTGCACATTTAATTCTTCAGTGAGTTGGGCAGCTGTGGTTTTATGTTTTTTGGATACAATGTGGGTTCGCACCCAGACGGCTTCCTCTTGCGTCCACAGTTACTCCTGTTGGATGTGGTTGGTCCTTCTTGGTGGTACGCTGACATTACCCTGGATACCGAGGCTCTTGATACTTCACAAACACTAGCTGTCTTGGTCACAGATGTGCCAGCAAGACGCGTACCAACAATTTGTCCTCTTTTGAACTTATATATGTCACACATAATGTTGTGTGCATTGCAATAGTTTAAGTAAAACTGTGCTATTACCCTGCTAATTAAACCTTCATACTGTGCTCTTACTGGTGGAACGTGTAATCAATCAAGATTGGCCACCAGGCTGGTCAGATTTAGCCATGAAACTAAATGCATAAAGCTAATGCATCTACTCACCATTTGTAGTTGAAAGCAATCTGTTTGGAAATTGCATCATCCCACTGTATTGGAAACAGTTTAATGATAATAAACATGCCAACTTATGTCATGCACATAACTAGGTTCTGCTTAGATGGTTGGCTTTACTCAGTCCACTAGCAATACCCACTATCCACTATCATTTCACTAAATGTGTCAAGGTGTCCTGATATTAACCCTTTATCCCTGCACAGCTCCAAGAACCCTTGGATATGTCTGAGTTCTAATCACTGTCTATACAGAATCTTGCATGGTTCCCGTGTCCTTTGGGTTCTCCATGTTTTTCAAAACTGTTCTGAAAGCTCATGTGCTGGAAGCAGGAAAATGGGCAAGGGTATAAAGCTCATTGACTTTGACAAGAGGGCAATTTCAAATCACCAAAACAGCAGGTCTTGTGGGGTGTTCCCAGTTGCAATGACAGAAAGTTATCAGAACACACAGTGTGTATATACAGTACGAGATATGCTGGACAAACAAGTCCAGTCTTGATCGCTCCACCTCATAACTCACAGAACATAAACAACTTGCTGCGAATGATACAACACACACACACACACACACACACACACACACACACACACACACACACACACACACACACACACACACACACACACACTGCATAACACACTCAGAATATTTACAACTTTTTTTTTTAAACATCCACTAAACCCCCCATCCCCTTTCCCTACTATTAACAAGCCCTTTTTCTTTTCAGTTTTCGTTTTTTTTTTTTCTCCCTTAATTAGCAGTTTTATTTAGTTTTTTGGTTTGGTTCATTGGTCCATTTTTTCTTCTTTTTGAGTGATGGTTGTTTTTTTGTTGCCTGATGTGTTAGTTTTTTGCAGTTCTTTTAACGTTTTTACTACCCGTCTCATTTCGGTTTTGGACAGTTGTAGCAATAGATTAACTTGTTCTTCTATATCTACAGGTGTGTGTGTGGTGCTGCACGCGGCCTCTTCACTCTCCTGTACTGCGGCTCTCTAAGTCTGACTGCGAGTTTTCAGTTTGTTTGGCGTTTGCGACGTCTCCTCCCGTTTTCTCCCCGGTTTCGTTGCGTCGTTATCTTTAGGCGTATGTGGTGGTGTGCTGCTCTGCGGCTGCTAGGTTTCGGTGCAGACGTTAATGGCGTCTTCACTGTCAGCGCTGAACACGGTACCGGGAACCGCGGCTCCTCTCACACATATTCCGCTCCACGTCAGTGCACTCGCGAGGTCAACCTTGGTTACAAACATCACCACGGCTTTATTCATCAGGGAGGCAGAGTAGATATTCTCACACCCGATCTGCCCCCCCCCCCCCCACCGCAAACATATATGTTTATATATATATATATATATATATATATATATATATAGAGAGAGAGAGAGAGAGAGCGAGAGAGAGCGAGAGAGAGAGGCTTCTGTGCATATCTGAATCTCTGACTTGATTCTGACTTTTTTTCTTGAAATAAAGCAAAAATACAAACACTTTGTGTCATGCTGTTATTGAAAAACATTGTGTGATTTCTCTTCTTCCTATCCTGCTTCTGTTTCAGGATGCTGTGCTGTGTTCTTGCAGCAGGATGATGATGTGGCTGTGATGCCAGAGCAGCTTGTAACTCCATGTGCAATCACAGGCCAATCAACACTGCCAAGCTCTTCAAAGGTCACTTTTACAAAAAAAAATTCAAAATCTATGGAAATTGCTTTTAAAGATTTTATTCTAATTGTGGCGCAGGAACATCACAGACATTTCGACATTTTGTTTGCTGAACATAAATAACATCTACTGTATATTTACACATACATTTTTTTTTGAGTCAGTAATTACTAAAATTACTGTGATCTTGCATGTTCTCCATCTAGACCCGGGTTTTACAATAGACCTTAAAAAGCTGATAATGTATTCGACTCAAACACTAGCCAACACTAACTCCGACACTATTATCTGTAGCATCAGTGTCTAAAGCAACCCAGGCTCTTTCCATCATTTCCATACACCACAAAGATTCTTTCATTCTTTCATTAGAAATAACGCTGACTGACCTTGAGGACACTTTTGTCCATGAATAAGAGAAAACTGTAAATTAGTGCAACACTGAGTAAATGTAAACATAACACAACAAGAAATAAAAAAAAACCCTGATTAATTAGTACAACTTATACTATGATGTAGATATAACTCTCGGTGGGGGTCAGTACCATATTTCTGTTCTCATAGTACCATCTGTCTGGATTTCACCTAGCAGTAAAGACCCTTACCAGGACGTGTCAGTCATCTCAAAAAGGTCTAGATCAAGATAGGGTGTCCCCCACAGATGACATACCACATCATTGTCCCGAACAGTATTAAAATTGGTAAGGTTGCCCGATAGTGGACAAAGTAGGCTAACAACACAAGTCCAACTACACCTTTGTCCCATCAACATCAATACAATGACCTAAAGAAGTGTAATGTAACGTAAATTTAAATGAAGGAGTTGTGAACTGGCAGAACTGGCCGAAGTCAGAGACCTTAATGGGCATGTAGGACTGGAGAAAATTTTATATGATTGGGTCCATGGTGGCCAAGATTTCCGAGCCCTCAATAAAGAAGTTTTTTGCATTTTGGACTGCACAGGGGCACAAGACCTTGCCAGGACAATCACTTTCTTTAAGAAGAAACAAACACACCTAATCACCTGTGTAATAACAACTCAAATTGACTATCAGCTTATCCATCGATGTGATCTGAAGTTAGTGACGAACATAAAGGTCCAACCTAATCTTGGACAAATGCCACAGAAAATAGCAGAGAAGATCAGGGGCAGCTCACAAGATGCAAGGCTCAACTTATACTGTACATGCACTTGGCCCAGTGGATAACAACCATCATGTGACCAATTTGAGAGGAGAACATTGAATGAAATTGTGACCTTTTAATGCAATGCAAACGGAGTGTATATGAGTTCATTTATTGTGATGTCAGAGAAGAAGATCATTCTCTTGACACGGAACAGAGTTATTTTGAAGTCTAATTGCAGTCTGCAGAAATTGCTTCCTGTCGCATTCTTTGTCACAGCAGAGCTGAAA
>JAAGKR010008049.1:0-16374 GCA_011419295.1 Clarias macrocephalus | reverse complement strand
ATATATAAAACACACACACACACACACACACACACACACACACACACACACACACACACACACACACACACACACACACACACACACACACACACAAAGGCTGGAAAGCCTTTGCACACAGTGAAGGCAAGAATAAAGGCAGCATGCAGCAGCACTAGTTATTCCTAACATACAGTATAATATTAATGTCTTCTGTATTCTAGACCCATGTATGCAGGTAATGTTACTGTATATGCTCTTAGCCTCATGTTTAATGTTCCTTCCTCTCTTACTCTCATTTTTAATTCTAGACTGCCTTGCCATATCATTAGATACACTCCAGGAGAATCCGTTCCACCTTCCTTAACACCTGTCTCACCAATCTGACACGCTTCATCTCCTGCTAGATATGCCATTTGACAGTTAGTGAGAATTGTGGTTAAAATGTCCTTACTGAAATGATAACGTTTATTCATCATCTTTCCACCCAAAATGAAACTATAAATGAATAAAATACTTTGACAGATTTCATTGTAGGAATCCCTTTGCCTATATGTTAAGTAATAACGCTTAAGCTGATCACTTCTGATTTCAAACTCTCAATAGATTATACCTATGTGGACTTTTTTGATATATTCAATCAGCCTTGACATAAAACCCTAAAGGATGAATTGAAATGTGTTACAATTAACCGAGGAGACAATTAAATGCCCACAAACCCACTTAGCACAGCTTCCTGAACCCTCTGCTATCATTAACTGTACAGATTCTCACTGCGCTTACAGTCTCACCAGTCTGACTGAAGCAATCCGGTCTCATTAAGTGGGTTCTTATGACTGTTTACACTTCATTTGTCTGGAAAAGAGGCATAATTACTGATAGTTGTGGCAACTTAACTCAGCATGAACGTGATTAATCTCTCTCTGCCATATCCTCCTGTCAGAAAGGCGTCTCCAGATCAGAGACAAGCTGAAGGTACTTTAGAAAATGAGTCACATTCCTTTCCTCTGTTTGTCTCATCTCTGCAGACTGATGGACGACCCCAGGGACAGACGCATCACAAATTCTGTAAGAACGGCAGTGAGGTGACAAGGAGCCAGACTTGTGTTAAGGAATGCTGGAGTCTTTCTGCTGATGTAAACAGCAATTAATCCCACGGCCGTTATTCAGTCCATCGGTCAGCGTGAAAGAGATCTATCGACTGGCTCGAGTTAAATAGTCAATTTGAACTCATTACACTGAGGCATATTTGCAAACATGACTGTAAAGCTGAATGTAGAAGGAAGGTCTTAAGAAATGATTTTTGGAATTGCTTTTGATTATTATGGCATAAAGTATTCAGGATGCATTCTATCAATTGCCATTGGACAACTGGGCAATTGGACACACCTACACATTTTTACTTTCTCGTCATTTATCAAACAGCACAACACTGGTGATTATTCACTCTGATTGCTTCCTGAGGAACATTTATTTAGCCCCTAATCAAGTCAGAATCTCTGGATCTGCTCCACTGCTCCTTCTCCCTTTTCCCTCTTCTTACTAAAACTCGCTCTGGCCTTTCTTTACACTCTCTCACTTTTCTGTCTCACTGGAGCACTCAAGATGTGCCAGCTGTTTGTTGGCTTTGATTACAACTCGCCCCAGATATGCTCTCTAACGAGTTGAGCGCTCGATCAATAATTCAGCCGAGTGGAAATGAAAACCAGGGTGATCAGGCCACTTAAATAGAGACCTACATTTCACCCACATCTATTTTTTTTCTCTTTTTTTTTTTTTACGAAATGACCTTCTATAGAGTTTCTTTTTTTCCTTCTTTACATGAGATAATAGACGTTCATCACTGTTATGTGTGTCACCTTCTATATAAGGACAGGCTGAGATGAAATCCCTGCTTTGACAATAATGTATAGATTATATTATCTTTCAGTGCTTTGGGAACGATATTTAGTCAACTGACTCCATCTTATAGATCCATGATAGAGAAAAACAGCAAGGTTTTGTGTAGCTCTATGTAGTAATTAAATGAGCTAATTCTGTGTTGTATTACATAGAACAATTGATGCTAATACCTTGAAGATTACTTTCTTAAAGTCTATGTAGACAACCTCTTAATTTTTTAATTAAATTTATTATTATTATTATTATTATTATTATTATTATTATTATTATTATTTTATTATTATTATTTTTATTATTATTATTATTTATTATTTTTATTAGTCTCTTTCGGCTATTCAGAATTAAGAAATTCATGAAAGTTATGTATAAAAATTATTCCATCTTTACTTTTTCCTAACAGCAGTATTTCTATTTTAAACAATAAATTAAATATTAAGATCACTTGAATCACACATAATTAGAATTTAATTATCATTTTCCATTTTACTTTTTGAGTATAAGAATAACATTTTCACTAAAGCAGCAGTTTTTGGTGCATTTGCTTCTTAATCTACAGTTTTTTTGCTTTTAAAGCTCGTCACTGAGCTCCACTGAGTAATTAAATTTCTCCCTCTTAATACTTATTTCTTATCTCCTCCCCCAAAACACATATTTTCAATTTCACATGCCAACTAAACCACTGTGTAAACCCAATGAGAAGGACATGTCTCCATTCCCGGATAAATCAACCTCTGCCCTTTACTGCTTGGTGGAGTTGTTTCATTTCTTCCTCTTAATGAGGGTCATGGCTGAGATCTATCACCAGAGGCTTTCAGCTTTCTAATAATTATACTGTAAATTAGAAATGTCTTAAAACCACATGCTTCATGAGGAAATGCACAAGCCGCTGATTGGGGTTTTGGGGTTTTGCATCTCTGAGGTTATGCTGTGTCTTAAACAATATTAAAATGTAAAATTGAATAATATACTCTGTACGTTAGGCTCAGCTCATTTCAAACTACAGCATGGACTGTAACATGTTCATAAAAAGCCTAGAAAGAGGTGATTAATCAAACCTTCCCTGTTCAGCTCGCCGCACAAAAACATCATTCTTCTTTTATTCTTGAAATCTCTCTGTTAATAAAAAAGAAGCCAATCCAATAAAACTAAACGTGCAAGTGAGACAAAATAAAAACAGAGTTGAGCAGCTGATGGTTAAATACTTAAAAGCTGCTTTTTGTCAGTCTACAGTCTTTATGTGAACAATGTTATCTGTATGTAAACATGATTCCTAATGCTTCCAGGACCACTCTTTCACCCACTGAGTCCTGGAATATGGCAGAGCTATCAGGGAAGAAAAGTCCATAGCTGTGATATTCTGGTCATTCAGTACATGTGGGTCATCAGCTAATTTCATTTTATTGCCGCATAACATTGCTGAGACCTGATCAAAAAAATTGAGTGCAGAGACTCGATTGAGTGCAAGCCACATGTTGATTGAATTTAGGGAGCACTGTCTTGAAACTTGCATGGGTAACAAACAGTCCATCTGGTGGTGTGTTCGACAGTTTTTCTAATAGCCCCATGCAGTCCACAGTGTGCCTCCTTAGCATTAGCACTGATGGGAATGTATACAGCATCTATAACAACAGCGGTTAGTTCCTGTGGGAAATAAACTGGTCTGCATCCAACAGTCACAAAGTCCACCAGCAACGAGCTGTACCTGGGAGCTGATACAAAGTTCTTGCATGATTCCAAGAAGATATTAAGACACAAGCCAGCACATGAAGCCTTAATAGACAGAGATGAGTTCCTGTAGGGGTGGAACAGGGCCTGGTCACCCCAGCAAGTGAAATCACGTAGCTTTTCTAGCAGATCCTCATGCAGGTTAGTTTTTGTGTTGTTCCTGTAATGTCTGGCAGGAGTAGGCATGGAAACCCTTTGCTCCATGTACTGTATCATTAAAACTAAGGGAAAAAGTATGGTGGCTGAGAAATGCCAAACAAAATAACAAAACCGAAAAACAAAATAAAAATTAAAAAACAAAATAACTAAGCCAAAATAACAAATTCAAAAACAAAAAACAAAACCAAGAAAAAAAAATATTAAAAAAACAACCTCCTCCCGAAAACAAAATATACAAAAATAACAAATCCGAAATTTAAATTACAAAATAGAAAAAAAAAAAAAGAGAAAAAACAACAAAAATTTAGTCGACCCGAAAAGCTAAGTATAGTTTGCGAATAAAATTATTATCACTAATTGAAAGAGACATCTGTCATCCAGGACATACAAGTCAAGTCAACTTTATTTTTAAATAAAGTAACACAACTTAGTTGACCAAAGTGCTGTACAATCCTAAAATACTGAAATGAATCCTTACATGAAAATACATTTAAATGTCTGTGATTCCTGTATACTGTATATTGAGTGACATACATGCCCATGTGTGGTTTGCAAATGAAATTCTTACCGCTGATCTTGAGTAGCTGATGTCTCAACCAATCACTAGTATGAAATTTTTATCACTGATCTTGAGCGGCAGATGTCTCATCCAATCAGCGATAAGAACTTCATTCACAAACTATACTTACCTTTTCCGATTTGACTGAGTTGTGTTTTCTAAATTGGTATGTTGCTTACGGTTTTGTTATTTTCAGATTTCCTATTTTGTTTTTTAATTTGTTATTCAGATTTTAGCTTTGTTATTTTGCACTTGAATTTGTTATTTTGTTTTTATTTTAGTTATTTTGTTTTTGAATGTATTATTTTGTTTCCAGATTTGTTATTTTGTTTTTAATTTGTTCAGATTTGAATTTGATATTTTGTTTTTGTTTTTGTTATTTTGCTTTTGAGTTTGTTATTTTGTTTTGCACTTCTTGCCCAGGCTAAGACAAAATTAGCAACACTTTGGATCTGGATTGACTAGATTCAAGATTCGAAGAACGTTATTATATTATTATATGCAATGTTGCTATCTTGGACCTCGGGTTGGATAAATTTCTTTTCTTTTTTGAAGCAGTTCAATAATTATAATGGTATTAAAACACCCTAAGATCTTTTTCCACAGCCATGGGATACACCATCTCACACAGTTTAAGAAATGAGACGCTCCTCACTGTTGACGTTAAAAGAATTGCTGCAACTGAATCATACTAATTATTGCATACAATTATTATATAATTATAAAGGCATTTAAGTATTTGCTTGTTTAAATCCAAAAAGCTCCATTTTTGGGGAACCAGTGTCTTTTTTAATAAAGATATTTTTTTAAAGATATTTTCAAGCAAAATAAAATAAAAAAAAATCCTTGTAAGTCAGGTTACTCAGTCCCCTTCAGTAAGGTGAACTTGCAGAAAAAAAGGTTTACTTCAGGTGAAATTCTCCTCTGTAGTGCTTTTGCTTTGCATAATTAATTTTAAATACAAGCATAATCAGTGTGTTTGATACTTTCACTAAGCACTCTCTTTAATCACGAATATTTTATAAACGGATTTTTACATTTTTGTTCAGTAATTAGCAGGAAAGTTTGATTAACCCTAATGAAAAGTCACTTCCATTAAAGTGGAAATTAATTACCTGTATTTTCTCCCTTTGTTTGTATTTGGGTTGTTCTTTTATCTTCAAAGGACATTTCTAATCTATATTCCATTAGCAGTTAGTGCGAGTGCAACCTCGCAGCGCTAGCCTCGTGGAGTTGGAGGAAATCTGGTCAAGTTACTTCACTCAGCTAAGGCTGGAGAGCAGAGGGCGCGCCCGCTTATTTCAGCTTTCCTTCCACTGTCTCCAAATGTTTCTATTGACTTTTATGTTTTATTCTTATCCAGATTTTTTTTTTCTTTTCTGATTGACAGATTCATCGATTATTTATGAAACAGTGAACACGAGTTGAGAAACACAACGCAGACCTACTGCATGGACCCTGGGGCTAAAGTCGAAGAACTTTTGTTGCTGCAGGTTGCTGTTATTTTAAAAGAATTATCACTGTCTGACCAATCAGAATCACAAGTTCACTGGGAGAATCAAGAGTTGCACTGTGTAGCTGTCAATCAAGTATAGATCACTCACCTCTCTTCTCCTCTACATGTTTCATAAGCACAGGGTTATCTGCGGTAATTATTGCCATGAAAAATACTAAGAAAAAAAGCATTGTGTTAATAGGGGTCTCATTGTAGCACAGGACGAAAGCTTTTTCTCAACTCATACTTATCATCTATAGCGCTTAATCCTGTATTCAGGGTGATGGGGGGCCTGGAACCTATCCCAGGAGACTTAGGGCACATGGCAGGGTACACCCTGGACAGGGTGCCAATCCATCAGAGGGCACAGACACATACACTCACTCATTCATTCACACACTACGGGCAATTTGTGAACGCCAATTAGCCTAGGGTTAGGACTGTGTTAGGACTACATGTTCTTTTGACAGGAATCGAGCCTGGCCAGGGATCGAACTCGGACCCTGGCGGTGCAAGGCGACAGTGCTAACCACTACACCACCGTGCCGCCTCTTTTTCTCAACTGAGCCAAAGCAAATGGAAAGGATGCGGAAGAGTAGAGTCCAGTGTTCAGTGGAGATAGTTTTGTCCTGTTCATGTTGCAATTTTGGTGCCTAAAAAATTGTGTCAGGGTGGAACAATAGAACGCTGGTTATGAGATGGGCAAACACCCTGGGACATGGATTGTGCATCCTATATGACTTCTGGCATATTTAAGAGGAAGGTGAGAAGAAACCCGAGAAATTTAGATGGATACAATAAACATGATATTAACCTGGGCTCAGAATGGAGCTGCGAACTCTGGAGCTGTGCAGCATCGAAATTGTGCTATGATCTCTAAGCAGTAAAGTGAGATAAGGATGTCTTTAGCTGGTAGTGCAGATTTGATGAGGAAACACAGATAAGAAATGTGCACGTAACTGTGTCAGTAATTGCAGTTATTATTTCAAAGGTAATGCTGTAAGTAAATTTAAAGTAAAGACCCTTACAGAATCCTTGGTAAATCCACCCACGGAGCAGATGGTACCCAGTAAACATGCATTGCTGTCTTTGAGGCAGGCCTCTTTTAATAGCATCTGAGAAGTACTCTGACTGTGAGACAGGCCTCTGCAGTGTCTAGCTTCCAAGGTATACTTGAAACATGCCACTTATTCCTTCCGTCCGTCTGTCACATTATTTACGCTACACTGGGCTAGATTTGGAACAATGTTGTGGGCGGAAAAAGCCTGCAAAATTAAATACTGGCAACGACAAACCAAGGGCGCAGACACTTCATCTAATATGCTCAGAAGTGTTTCTTTTTTAAAAGAGAATTGTTATAAGATATTATAGTGATTTTTGTCAGAATGCTTTGCATGTAGGTAGATCAAACATGTCATGAACGCCTGCTGGAATCGAATAGAGAGGCCAGTGATGTTTCATTGCATGCATTTCTTTTAATAGACCACTAGAATGCCAGGTAAAATGTATAAAAAATCGAGAAACCTTAGGGAAGAGAAAAACCAGAGACCATGATGAGGTTAATGGCTGTACCAGGAAAGGATAAAAGGGGGTATTTCAAGTGCCATATCTTGCGACTGGTTTCACGTATTTCTTCGATAAGGAGTTGAGTGGGCAGTGGTGTACTCGCTCTCTCTCTCTCTCTCTCTCTCTCTCTCTCTCTCTCTCTCGCTCTCTCTCTCTCTCTCTCTCTCTCTCTCTCTCTCTCTCTCTCTCTCTCTCTCTCTCTCTCTCTCTCTCTCTCTCTCTCTCTCTCTCTCTCTCTCTGTCTTTTCCATCAATCACATTAAAACTAGGCAATCATCAGTGTATGGTTAGTTAGAACTTTCTTAGCACTTAACCCCTGAAGTGGTTTTCACCAAGTGTACTCTACAGTCTGGGTGAGAAAGAAATCAGCTCCAGGTCTACTTTTACAAAATCAAATACAGTATATTTAAGGAAGTTGCTAAGAGCAAATAAGATAATGTAGGTGACAAACACTGAACCTTAATTTTTCACAAAAAAAAAAAAAAAAAGAAAAAATTGTGTGGTTTCAGGACTTGTATGTATAGTATCTGATGTGTTATGTACAGGGCTTTTCATCCAACAAATAGTTCCAATACAGTAAAGTTTAAAGTAAATGTTGCACGCTAGAAATATGCTATGATTGACATTTCGGACCAGATGTGGATTTGAGTTCTATTAGGGTAATATGTATTAAGATCACATTCTAATTCAATTTTGTAATATTATATTGACTGATTTTTGCTAACAAGAGGTCAGGAGTGAATGGAAAAATTATGTCATCAGCGAACACCTGGAAAGAAAGAAGAGAAGAGGATGTAAATTAAATGCATGTAGTGAAATTCTCGCATGTAAATCTTAACTCTACCTTCTAATAAAATTGTAAAAGAAAAAAAAGATTTTGTCTGTCCAGGAGTGGAACATATACACTAGATTATTGACATTTTGCTTTCATGTTATCAGGTTTGATTCCTGTCTCTGTTTGCATTGAGTTTGCATATTCTCCCCATGCCGGGGATTCTGGTTTCCTCTAACAGTCCAAGAACCTGCAGATTAGGCTAACTGGCATTCCCAAATTGCCTGTAGTGTGTGTGTGTCCTGGAATGGATTGGCACCCTGTCCAGGGTCTACCCTGCCTCATGCCCTAAGTATCCTGGGATAGGCTCCAGACCCCTCGACCCTAAACACAGGATAAAGTGGTATAGATGTTGAGTGTGGTGATTTTTTTCTGTAGCTTAAATTGCCTCTTTGATGCCTTTCATAAGTAATCATATTTTTAAGCAGCAGGAAAACCTTAACCCATGCTGATTAGAGCAGAGGAAAGAGCCTTCAGTGTTACTTGTTTCTTCTGCATGACAGAATGCACATAGATGCATCACATCAGGAATAATACACACTTGTGATATTTTCTTACAGTTTTCCTGTCTATCATAATTTTTGCCATGACAAAAAAATTGCCATGGTTTTTGTAAGGAATGTTTCCCAGGGCTGATACATTATACTCACCGTCCTGGGTGATAAGATAAGAGATAATGGATAAGAGAAATGAAAGAGAGGGAGAGAGGGAGAGAAAGAGAACAGGGGATTTTCTCGTGAGTGGTCCAGGACTATGAACCTCAATCTTCGAAGAAACTGGGACTAAGTAAGGACTAAGTAAGAGAGAGAAAGCATGCTATTAGTGAAATATTTTGACCTCATCCACTATCATCTCTTCCTGTCTAGTCTGATGGCCATCTTTTATTCTTGCATGTACTGTATGTCAGTTGGGAAGACTTCTTCAAATCATTATCCTCCAGCCATGGTGTGTTTACTTTGGACTCCTAATTATTAATACTCAACCATGAGACTTTTTCAGGTTGTCAGCATCAATTATTCAATATCAGTGTTTAATATCATCTATGAGGCATTTGTTAATGGCTGAGATAAAATTTTTATCTTCTTTTAGATTTACAAATACCAGTTTAAAAATATAGAATAAATCAGTATTCTATTGTAATACATAGGTCACAGTGCGCCTGTGATGAGTGTGCGCCTCAGTGTGTTGTCTCCCCTCGCTCATTCCATAGGATCACTATGTAGGTTCATGAGGTAGGTGGCCTCCCCTTCTGCAGGTGCATGAAGGTGCGGGACAGCTGGAAGCGACCATGACTGCGGCACAATCGGCGCTAATGGATCGCGGGCTTTCCCCACATTATTAAAACAGGGCAGGGTGTGTAGCTCGTGGTCTGGTCTGGTCTGGTCTATCTGAGGTGTGGTGGACACTACAAACGTGAAAGAGTGGCTCGTGGTGGGGCGATGTAATGCACCCCAGGAACAAAACTGAAAGTAGTCATTTGATCGCCACGTGAAGGACAGCCGCATGAACGCTGCACAAACTCCCACTGCACTTGCACCACCGCACAGAGCCAGCCTTTACATACACATTTCCCCATTACATACCCCATTCCCAGCTGGGAAAGCTGCCCAGTCGCCGGACGTTGAGAGGGACTCCTCTAAGCGGCTGGTAAGGGCCAGCTGGCCAGGTTAGCTGGAAGAAGAGTGCCCATGAAGCACGCAGGAGCTGCTGCCCACACAGGCCCGCTCTGCCACTCTGCCCACCACCATCGCTCGCCAGCCTGTGTCCGCATTCCAGCTGGGCACTGCCAACAGACCTGCACATGCACACACCTTCTTTACGTTCTTTGCATCTCTTTCTTTTTATTCTCCCTTTTAATTGGTCCTTTTCACCTAAGACCTTGCCTTGTGTCCGTGTTTGTGGTGCCAACCATGCCAAAGCAAGAATGCAAGCACGGGGGATCCAGCATGGACCTTGGGTTAAGTCCTTAATGACATTGAGGTCTTTCTCAAGGACAGGCAGCTCTCTTGTGTAAGGCCCGCCGAGGCTTTTTTTGTTGCACATATTTCCAATTTGCATTTACAGATATTCCTCCTGCTGTGGTTATGCAGGTGTTTTTTTTTTTGCCTTTTTCTTTTCTTTCCTCTTGTGGTCTTCTGCTCCCCTGTATGCCAGTGTATCTCGCGTGGTGTTTGGGCTGCATACGCAGGAGTGGATCTTTGGCATCCACCGCGCCGCCATTAAAGGGACGTTTGTGCCCGGAGGACAGCAGGAGTGGAGCGGAACACTTCCTGGATGGGGTAATGTTTCATGGCCTTTGTGTTGGGAAGAGCAAGGACTCTAATCTTCTGGTAAAGTTAACAGACTGTGTGTGTGTGGTGTGAGATATAAGGGGCGAATGGTGTAATGTCTGGTAATAAATGTATATACACTATTGACTGTATACAGGGTTCTCTGGTGGTCCTTACCCTAATCTGTTCACGGCTAGTTTATTGTTTCATTAACAAGAGGTAGTCTGTTACAGTGGCACCCAATGTGTGGCCTTCAGAGTTTCATTATTATTATACATTGTGTGTATTGTACATTAATGCCTGGTTGTTTGTTAGCAGTTAGCTACCTAGCTATCTCGCACACTGTTCAGCAGAAAGTACACTCACTCAGGGGTTTGATTAATCAAACTGTTTATTTTAATTAAATTGGGGTAAATTATGGCTGAGTCCGATGCAAGAGCTGAGGAAGGGTTGATGGTTCACGACTTCACAGCAGGCCCTTTCGTGACCAGACGTGAGCCCATTCAAGATCTTACTTGGCCGCCTCTATCTGGACATCGATAGTGAGGAGGGTTCCGGGGTAGATGTAGATGACGAGTCCACAAGGTGACGACAGGGTAGAGCAACCGCTCACTTATGAACAGCTGCCTCCAGGTCCTCCACCTGCCAACGCTGAGGATGACCAAAGCCTCATTTCCATGGTGCTAACAAGCCGCCTTAGTCAGCTAGGAACGGCTCTCCAGGCACTGGAAGACAAACTCTCCCAGTGAATGGATGAGCTGGCAGATCAGGTGGATGAGCTGCAACATAACCACAACACAGATGTGTTAACATACCAGCATAAACTGAAAAATGTTCCGGCAGAGATGCAGCAACTGTGTCAGACGGTAAAAAAACTGCGAGGAGAGGTTCAATGACGTAGGCCATTTCATGGTGGAGTGCATGAAGATGTGGGACTCATAATTAAAGGCCATGATGGGCGCAACCAGTCTCTACATCCACTCCTTTCCCTTGGTCAGGGTCCACTCCTCATCCCCCCTTTCCCAATAGCTGCTCATACACTTCTACTTTCAAGGCCCCTGGAAAGTTAGATTTTCCCAGGTTTGGTGGTACTGAGGGGAAAGACCCCATTAGGTTTGTGGAAAATTATGAGGAATATTTAGCCTTACATCCAATCTCTGATGGTTAGATACTTGCATGCTCCCCTCTGTATTCTTCCACACTGCAAAAGAATTCAGCGTGAGAAGCTGGGTGTCATTTAAATCTGCTCTGTTTAAGGCCTTCCTTACTGAGGACCATGATGTCGAGGCTGAGAAGTGCCTGAGGGAGCGGCTCCAGCATCCCAACGAGAGCATAAGGGACTTCGCCTTTCAAGTGGAAACCAGGGATGATGGAGAGAGAGATAGTGCAAGCAACACTGAGGAACTGTAATCCCCATATTGCCAGCCTGCTGCAGAGCACAGTAACCACCACAAGTGAGTTGGTGCAAATTGGAACACTGGTGGAGAGGGTTTTCAATGTGGCCAAAGTATTTAGGCAAAAGCAAAACCCTGTTCCTACACCCAAACATATAAAGAAGAGTAAAACACCCACCAGCCTCTGTTTTGCTCAGGCTAGCCCTTCCCTGTTGATGGTACAACTCACCCTAAACCATGTTCCTTGCACAGCCGTCATGGGCAGCACCTTCTCCCTCATAACTGAAACTCTGTAGAAGAAGATAAATAGACCGCCCGAAAAATTTCAGTCAGCAGGGGGGCAGTCATTCGCTTTGGCCAATGGCTTAGTACAGGCTGCAATGGGTAAACTGCATGTTCAATGTTCCTTGCATGGAATAGTATCTGAGGTCTATTATTTTATCATGAGAGATTATGATCTTGCATTCACCTGCGTGCTAGGGATAATTTTTTTAACAGAGGCTGGTGTACAGATTAATGTCAGCCAGCGCTCCTATACCATCTCAGGTAAAGAAGGGGAATATTTTCCTCTTTGTACCTCTACACATTGCCAAGTCTCCCTTTATGTGGCAAATCCGCTGCCTCAAGTATCAGACACCACCAAATCAATAATCTGCAACCTGGTAAGCAGCGCCTAACCCTGTCAGAAGAAAATAAATATCAGTTACAGGAGCTGTGGTCAAAGTGGCCAACAGTATGCACTGACAGAATTGGCCACACCAAGTCATCATATTTACACCAACAATGAAAGGCCTTTTTGGAAAAAGGCATACCCTGTCCCTGTCTACAAGCAACAAATTGTGGAGGAGGAGGTCGTCAAAATGCTGGAAGGAGGGATCATTTGATCGTCTACCTCGCCATGGTCTTCCCCCGGTGGAAAAAGGACAATGGGACCCGTTTCTGTGTAGACTTTAGGGCCTTGAACAACAAAACACCACTGGATGGCTTCCCTATGCCCCAAGTCCACAAGATCTTAGAGGCACTCTATGGGGCAACTGTGTTCAGCTCGTTAGACCTGCATAGTTGATATTGGCAGGTGGAGATGCCTCCAGACAGAATCCCTAAAACAGCTTTTGTCACTAAAAATAACCAATGTGAATTTATCCGTCTTCCATTCAGTCTGAAAAATGCAGGAGTTACTTTTCAGAGGCTTATGACTTCTTTGTTAGTAGAAGCCATTGGGAAATATTGTTTTGTCTACATAGATGACATTGTTGTTTATTCAAGAGACATCATTACCCACCTCAATCATCTCTGACAAGTGTTTTCACTCCTTGAAGCTGCTGGTCTCACAGTCAACCTAAAAATGTGTAACCTCTGCCAAGCATCTCTCTACTTTCTAGGTCATATCAGCTGAAGGCATTAAAACAGAAGAAGGCAAGGTAGCAGCCATTCAAACTTACCCCGTTTGTTTGAAGCTACAGAGCTTTTTAGGTTTGGCTGGTTGGTACCACCGTTTAATTTCCCACTTCTCAGAGCGTGCTGCTCCTTTACACGCCCTGAAGAAGAAAGGAGCCAAGTGGGTGCGGACCTCCAAATGCCAGTCAGCCTTCGAGGATCTGAGAACGGCTCTTTAGAACTCGCAAGTTTTAACAGCCTTTTTCTTCTCTTTTCTCTTGTGGTCTTCTGCTCCCCTGTGTGCCAGTGCATCTTGCGCGGTGTTTGGGCTGTGTACACAGGAGTGGATCTATGGCGTCCACCATACCGCCATTAAAGGGATGTGTGTGCCCGGAGGACAGCAGGAGTGGAGCGGAACACTTCCTGTGTAATGTTTCATGGACTTTGTGTTGGAAAGTGTGTTGGAAAGAGCAAGGACTCTAATCTTCTGTCAAAGTTAACAGACTGTGTATGTATGGTGTGAGATATAAGGGGTGAATGGTGTAATGTCTGGTAATAAATGTATATACACTATTGACTGTATACAGGGTTCTCTGGCGGTCCTTACCCTAATCAGTTAACAGCTAGTTTGTTTCATTAACAAGAAGTAGTCTGTTACAAGCTCCCATGGCACTTGGCACTGGTTCTCCAAACAAAATACTGAATATTTCTGCTAAGAAAAATAAATAAAATAAATAAATGAATAAAAAAATAACAACAATTATCTGCAGAAAATGATGGCTTTTGGTATCAAAAACTTTTACAAAAGAAGGTCAAGTTTGTGCCCAAAATCTAATCATATTGATTCAAAAAGGGCAGAAATAAAGAAATCCCAGAAATATTAACCATTTGGAACATTTATTTACATTTATTCCTAAAATAATTTTTGATGAATTTTGGATCTCCGCAGTGCCTACCACCTGGTTTGAAACAAGGAGGGGGATGAGTGGTAGACCGCCTTCAACACACTGTCTGATGACCATGAGTATCTAGCCATACTTTTCGGACTGGCTAACTCCCGGCAGTTTTCCAAGCCCTGGTCAACGACGTCCTCCGGGATTTCATCAATGCCTTCACGTCCGTTTACCTGGATGATATTCTCATCTTTTCCTGTTCCTTAAAAGAACATAAGCTCCATGTCTGCCAAGTCAACGGTGAAAAGTGCAAGTTTCACTGTAGCATGGTCTCTTTTCTGTGCTTTATCCTCGCCCCATCTAAGATCCAGATGGACCCTGCGAAGGTTCAAGCAGTGACTGACTAAGACTGGCTAAAGATCTCCAGTGTTTCGTGGTTTTCGCTAACTTCTACAGCCAGTTCAACTATAGCTCACTAGCTGTGCCACTCATCTCTATGACCTCAGTAAAGGTCCCATTTGCCTGGACTGAGGTAGCGGCCAGGGCATTTAGTGAGCTCAAGAAACAATTCACCTTGGCCCCAATTCTCCTGCAACCCAATCCCTCACTCCAGTTTGTTGATGAGGTGAACGCATCAGATTCTGTAGTCGGGAGGTACTATCACAGAGCCATTGAGAGAGAAAAAAGCATGGGTGCAGTTTGGTGTCCTTGGGTGACCTCTCTCACTGTGAAGAACTACAATATAGGTGATCAGGAGCTACTGGCAGTAAAGCTCACACTAGAAGAGTGGAGGCATTGGCTAGAAGGGTCTGAGATACTTTTCCTGGTCTGGATGGCCAAACGCCTCAACTCTCGTCAGCAAGGTGGTCCCTTTTCTTTTCCCGCTTGAATTTATCCCTGTCCTATCACCCGGGCTCCAAGAACACCAAACCAGACACGCTTTCCCGTCAGTTCTCCAAAGTGAAAAGTGTCTTTCTGTTTACTCTAGCCTGTTATTGACCCTGCCTGTTCCTCGGATTTCTCTCTCGTCTTCGCCCCCTGGTACATCTGCTATTATCAGACTGACTAACTTGTATGACCTCGCATGCTCTCAAGACTTCGGATTAGTACTCACGATGTGTATTCGTTCACCCTCGCTGCTGGAGTTCTGGATACCGACCCCCACCTGGTAAAACGATTCTTCTCATCCTTTGCTTCCTTCTCAACAGGTCAGCTTTTATCTTGCAATACGAGCACGTCCGCAGTGCTTGTGCTGTGTGCTGACCTCCGTTTTAACCGAGGAAATCAGGCTGCTACATTGCACCCTTCATCCACTGCGTGCTAAGCAGTTCAACAGCGAGAAATGCTCACCTAACCCGAGAGGATTCTCCCTCGTTAAACTTCCGGGATTGTGGAGATTTCTCTAGCCCCGCCCCCTCTCGCGTCACTAGAGGCTTCCCCACTCTTTCCATTCAGTCACTAAGCACACACACAATGCTTCTCTCCTTCTGCTCCTGCTACGCCTGCCTTCCTAGACCGCTGTGTTTTTAATAAAGCTCTGAACATCACCATTCGTCTGCTATTGGGTTCACTCCTTTTCAGCCCACGTGACAGCTGGAGACACAAGTGTCCCTGTCAGTGCTGTTGGTGTTGAGTTCTACTTGTTGAGATCAATTATGAGCTGAAATTTTTGGCTGAGGTTGAGGAGGTGTCAGCACCAGAATTCACACACCATGCTGACATTTCTCCCTCTGAGTATTTTACTCAGTCTTTTGCAGCTTTTCATATTTAATTCAAGTAACAACTTTTTTGAGGCCAAACTTACACTTTTTACACTTTTTATTCACATATTGAAATTCAGAGACACAGCTAAAGATACTCGAAACACTTATCAGTTCAAGGTTGTGTAATTGTGATTCACACTAACAGAAAACATACTGTATACAGTACATTAGCAATTACAGTAGAGTACAATTCTTCTCTTTGTATAATCAAGCTTACTCAGTCATGACGGAACCCTGGAGCTGACATTGCTCAGGGCCTGATATTAACAGATTCACACTGTTTGAACTTGACCCCATGACCTTCTCTCCCCTAGCCGTAACCTCTGAGGCACCACTGCTCCAAGTCCAACTTTGGTGGATTTGATGGATTTAATGATGAGTAAAGAACCTGAGTCAGGTTTAAAGGACTTTCATTAGAACCTGGTTGCAATCTGCATTATTTAATGACTAGCCTTTACAC
>JAAGKR010008048.1:0-33355 GCA_011419295.1 Clarias macrocephalus | reverse complement strand
AACTAAATTGGAGGTCTTGCATGCTCAGCGCAGTAGTTGTAAGTAAATACCCTGTCCCCTAGACATCCTTCTACTAAAAATAATAATAAATAAATAAATAATTGCAAGCATACAAAAGTATAGTTGTTTGTATCAAGTAAAAAGGTGATCTACAATGGCTACGGTGAGAATCCTTAACATGATCGTACATATGAAGCAAGCGCTACAACAGCCTGTGCAAATTTGGGGATTGGAAACAAACTTGAAAAACCCAGTGTGTTAGAAGAGTTAAAGTGTATGTGCAATGTGCTACTGTTATTTACATTTAAGCAAAATACAAGTTTTACTCTTATAACTATCCTGTTATTCTGCACGTCAAAGTCTCGTTCTGACATGAACACCCCTCTCAGTTTAGTCTGTTTCTATAAGAAAGGTGAGGACCTGACGCACATAAAATGATCAGATAAAGCGTACTTAGATTGATGACTGATAGGCTGTGTGTCAGTTTACACATGGGAAATGCTCATGTCAGTAACAAGATCATGTTAAAGTCTGAAACGGACTGAAATACTGCATGGGCCTTATGTGAGATCAGGTTAAGATCCTCACTGTGATGAACAATAAGATTGCACTTAATTAGTGGTATTGTTGCTAGGTATTGTTGTTTAATTGTTGTTAATGAAACAGCCAGCTATAAGTTCAGTTACACTTATCAAAGTGGTCACTGCACATATCGACTCCTCTCCTTTCAATGGCGGGCGAAGGTTCTCCAGCCATTTTTGTTGTCGCTTTTCAGTCACTACCTTAAAATCCCCCCCCCCTAATGAACATCTTGGGGGGAGCTTGTGTTAGTACTTTCTATGTAGAAACTCACTTCCTGCCCTCCATCTGGAGTTCGCACCACAGTAATAAAGAGTTGATATGTTGTACACAAACAGGCTACTGGATTAGAATTTACTCGCACTGTGCTGAAAGTAAGGAATAAATCACAGCAGGGCATGGCAACAAAATTATCAACAACTCTGAGACTGGAAACTCCTTACAAAAATGTTAAGATTTCCTCACTGAAGAGTTCACAATTGCACTTATGGTGGTTAGTTTACGTTAAAAGTGTTGTAGGTGTATAAAACCCCACTGGTGTGTGTGTGTGTGTGTGTGTGTGTGTGTGTGTGTGTGTGTGTTTTAGCTAGGTAATACAAGCAAGTAGCAAGGGAGAGGAGAACACCTAGAACACTAGATAGTTTCTTCCCACAGGGTCAGTTTCTCTGAGATGTATTGATGATGTTTGTATGAATTCACTGTGCTGCATATAGGTTTTTATTATTATTATTATATATTTTTTTGAAGATTCGTAAAATTCACACACGTGACTACGATCACATCAGAGATCTGGCGTACAGCGGCGGTCACGGAGCACGCAAACACGTGCCTGCTTTTAAAAGAGAAAAGTAACGTTTACAACAATAATATTTGTTAATAACGACGTTGCTCTCACCTCGTGTTTTTGGTGCCTCGTGTAAATTATAAGCGCCTGTTTTCTTCCTGCATTCCCTGGCGAGAATAATGAGAAGAACGACAGGCCATGGAGGATTGACTCTGTGTTTGGTGTTCCGCTCTCAACAGTGTTGCCAGATAATTGTAATTCGGGATTACCTTGAACGTTTGCTTGCAGGGTTTAACGAACAACGATAATATTGGAGGGGGGATTTGGTAATAGGTTCCAACAACGACAAATGGTACCAATATGATCTATTTTCACCATTATAATCATATTTTTATAAAGATTACAAAACCCGTGTAAATTAAGCTTAATTTTCTTTTTTGCTAGGATTTTTTTGCTCGTACAGAAACATAGGCCCATTTATCGTACATCTGGCAACCCTGGTTCTCAACGTGTGAATGGCTGTGCGATTCAGAGGCGGCGCAGCTGATTGGCTGCACACGTACGCGGTTCGCAAAGCATTACGGGAAACAGGTAACAGCAACAACAAAGGGATCTAGTGCGATATTGCAAGGTTTGTGTCAAGAGTGAGAAAACTGAAGGAGGCTCAAGGTTCACTTAGCCTGAGGTGATAAGAAGTGATCTGTGAAGTTTGTGATAAAAGAGACGTCTCGGAAATCACGCAAAGGTTTGTAGAAACAGGATGTTGCTGATACTGTGCATTATTTAGTGCTCAGGCTCTAGCAGTCACAGGTTAGTAAAAATCCACCCAGTTGTTAGAGCTGACATGTAATATGAAAGGCTAGCTACAGTTTTAAGCTTTATTTTAGAGTCTTATCTAAATGTTAAGTTTATATATGTACTAGATATTGTATATACACACGCCCACTCCTGTCGCAGGTAAAGGTAGCACTCAGGCATCAGGATCTGCAAGCGGGAACCACTAGCGTTAAATAAATGTCTCATCAAAGCATCGCATCAGCAGTAGGGATGGGAATCACCAGGTACCTCCCAGTGTGATATTATCAGGATATTAAGGAGGTCAACAGGTTTTCTTTTCTATGTGTGTGCTAGGGAGGTAGCCTCAAAAACAAGAGTGCCACGTGATTGGATAAAGTGGTAGAGAACAAAATGCTGTCCATCATGGCCAAGCTCGACCACCCACTGCACATAGTCTTCTGCAACCGGAAAATTGTGTTCAGCGGAAGTTTGGTCACAAAGCTGCTCAATGGACAGACTTAGAAAAGACTTTGACCCCAGAGTCATGCGACTCTTCAAAACCTCACTACAAGGACATGAGAATTGTGGACTGGAGGATCTAAGCTAGGCTGTTCTGCTGTTTTCATCACAGTGTCACATGTCTAACTCTGTTACCTTCAGGGTCTGCTCAGTTACTCTAATTATTGCATACTTTGCCATTACACACAGACAAACTTTCATTGTCACTTTCATGCTGCTCTTTGCACAATTAATACTGTTTGCACAGTTGTCACTTTGCCACAGTATAAAATTGCACATCATGGCTGAACTGCAATTAACCTCATTTCTCTTATTCATTTTTTTTTTACTTAAAAAAATATATTTATATACTCCTTATATACATTTTGCAATGTTTGTTTTTAGATTTAGTAACTTCTGGTCAGTTTTCACATTACCCTGTGTGTACTGACTATACAGTATGTAAGATGTGTGCAATCTACAACCTAATTTTGTGCTACTGTCTCCATGGTTGCTGGATAACTGGAATTTCCTTCGGGATCAATAAAGTATCCAAAGTCCGTCCATCCATCCATGTTTTGCTATATGATTATGTAAATATCATGATTTTATAAATATCCAGATTCGATTGCATTTCTTTTCATGTTTTGTGGCAATTCGAAAACAAACATAGCTAATATTGTTCTCCTACCACAAAGGAAACTGCTCAGTGCTCCACCTCTATTCACAGAAACAAGTTGATGTGTCCAATTCTTAGTTTGCTAATTAATATTTCCTCCTTTAATTTTCCCCTTATCATCAAATATACCTGTATTTAATGCAACTGTCCCAATTTTGGTTCATTATCCCACTTAGGAAACTAAGGAAATGTATGCGGGAGAGGCAAGATATGATGTCACAGCTCCAAGAACTAGGGAGGGTAGAAGGCAATCCTAAAAGCTTTTTAGAATGGGGGGGGGGGGGGGTCACTGGTCAGGGAAGGGAGTATTTAATAGTATTTTTGAGAAAGGCTGTATTGGAAATTCGACTTTAAAGGACCAGGAATTTGAAGGGAGAGTGAGATCTATAGGTGGCGGTAGTGCAATTTACAGGATTCCAACAAAAAATGCAGAGCTGTACTAAGAAGGAAGAAGTGCCAGGTAAAAACAGACAAAGAGTTCAAGACACTGGGCAAGACAAGACAAGATTAGGGAAGGAAGCATTTAGCATAAAGGAAGGCTGGACTGGAAAATCGTCTTTAAGAGACTTGGGAGGTGAGGATGATTGAGACTTACAGTTGGCAGTAATACAACCTTCTGGATTCAAACTGCCGTTAAACAACATGGAGGACGAAGATTGATTATAGAGGAAAAGCAAAATTTTACCACATTCATTGCAAATATAGATAAATTAAAAATGATATACCTTTTAGTATACCAAAAACTCAAAACAAGCCATCATGATGAACTATCATTATATTTTTATCTTTTAAAATTTTACGCTGTGCGTTGTTTTCCCTTCCTCTAACTGTCATTTTCACCAGGAATGGATGCTTCACATCAAGAATTATCAAATTCCGAGGTGCACGGGATACCAGATAAGGGTGGTCCATCTTTTCGGGATGAAGGCACTGGGGCAGATGAGAAAAATACCATGCTCAACAAGAGAAAAGCAACCATGAAAAGAAAGGCTAATTTACTCAAAGATGAGAAGGAAAAGAGCAAGAAGAAGAAAAAGAAGAAGAAGATCCAACGAGTTCAGAGACCTAATTACACTGTACAGCATGGTGAGGATATGCTTCTGATTATATCAAATGTTAGTCAGTTTGATAGTGTTTGGAAACCTAAGCGAAAAGGTTGCAAGAGGAAAAAGGCCAAAACAAAGACCACATCAGTGAGGAAGAAGAAAGAACTTACAAAACCCAAAATGTCAAAAGTAGCAGAAGAAGATCTGAGCAATGATGCTGATGTGGAGAAATCAGAGACTGCTTTGAGCTTTGACTGGGGTCAGAGGATGCCAGTGGAAGTGTTGGTTAAGATTTTTGAGCTGGTAGTTTTTCAAGATGGTGCCATACCATTTCTCTGCAGGTAAGGACAATCCCCCCCCTCCCCCCTCCCCATAAATTTTGGACATTAATGGCAGTATATGTTACAGGTGATTGACATTTCTAGATGTTAATTTCTTTTTTGGAGCATTTATTAATGAAACTGTTCTTCTCTGAAAGGGTTGGCCGAGTTTGTCGCCTGTGGAACAGCGCTGCTTCTTCACCAGCTCTTTGGCGCAGCGTGTCCATTGGCTACTGCTGGATTGAACCTGGTAAGAGTCAGTTACCTGGAACTGAACAGAAGATTAAGAACACTGTAGACTGGCTAACACAAAACAGGTCAGTGATAACAGTATTCAGACTTAAACCAAGTCCTCAATTTGGGCAGGTATTGCCAAAAAATAATGGCACCTTGTGTAAAAAATTGGTTTACAAAGACTATGAAACAAAATCGTTATTATTTTTATAAATAGCCAGGTCAAGATTTCCTGACTTTGTCACATAAGTTGGGCTTGTAAGACCATTCTTCAATACCGTTACATGGGAAACTTGAACGTTTCTTCTCAAGAGTCTTCTAGCCTGAGTCGTTCACCCTTTTGAATCTATTGCACTGCATAGCATCTATGGGAGTCATGTGACAAAAGAACGAACGACTCGGACTAGAAGACTCATGAGATGAACTGCTCATTTATGTTTCCTGTACATAACCTATGGAGGTTTTGCCATGCTTTGCTTATGCGCACCCAGTAGAAAATGACCAAATCACTCTCCGAGACTACTCGTTCTTCTGAGTCACGTTAAAGACTTGTTCAAAAAGAACGAATCATTTATGAACGACCCATCACTAATACTCGTAAGAATTTTGAGGGATAGAATTAATTATGACATGTAGCTTAAAATAGTTTTGACTTTTTAGAGAACGAATTTGTTCTGATTAAATGTTAGACTTTTCATGTGATTGGTAAGAAACTGTACAAATTAATAATAAAGATGTTTGCATAGTAGTTTTCCCCATTTTCCCCAATTATGCCAATAACTCTGGGTGTAACTCTCTATTTTATAAGGTGGTCAGGAATAAATTCTACTTAAATGTTTATAATCCCAGCAATTTCTGTATCTAATTTCTTTTTTTTTTTTTTAAGGTTCTCACAGCTGAGGAATTTCAAGCTTTGTCACTGGAAAAAGCATGTTGACTATGTTGTTCAGGTATTTTTCCAGCTAATGCATTATGCTAATGACTTACCTTGTGTAAATAGTCATACAGTAATGAAAAATTTCACTACTGTCATTTGTAGACGATTGCAAATGCCTGCTCAAATCTCCAGTCGTTAGAGTTGTCTTACTGCATGGGTGTGACAAAAGAGGCTTTTCAGAATCTTGGAGTTGCCTGTCATTCCCTTGAGAGCATAAATGTGCAACACTCAGAGGTATGTATATGAAATGAATATGTCTAGTGCTATGTTGTTGGTCCTACTTTAACATTTTAGGGACATAATGCAGAAATGATGCACAATTGTATCTTTTGCTATATAGTTTCAGGATGACGGTCTGCTGTCTTTCCTTGAGGTTTCTGCGAATCAACTAAAAAAGCTTTCATTTACGCGCAGCTCAAAAAGTGACAAACTTCTCAGTGCTTTGTGTGTAAGCCTATTTCCATTTGTCACTTTGACATCATTGATAGTGTAGAGCATAATTCAGTATTGCATTCTGTTAAAAGTAAAGAATGATGTGGTATTTGTTTGCAGAGGGGTTGCTGTCCTGATCTCAGATTTTTGGAGATCAATGCTAAGTTAGATGGTGGATATTGTCCCCTCCCTATCTGTGTACAAGCTTTACAACTTGGTTGTCCCAAGCTACAGGTAAAGTAGCTCATAGTTTTGTAACTAGTTTCACAGAAATGTCTCCAGTATGATTTTGCTTTTAATTTGTACTCAAGCAGAAATAAATAAAATAAAACATACACTTAAACATGAAAACATAGAGTTTACGTTGTGTGATTAATTGCATGTCAGTCCCTATGCAGTCCAGATTACATATAATAAAATAATGTTTACTTTTTTGACTTACAAAATGCCAGTACCTTCTTTATATTAAAAAGTTGTCCACATTTACTGTAGTCTTTCCCACATTTGGTTGAACTCTAGACTGGTAAAATAACATCCCAGATATGATCCTGACATTTCTGATACTGCATCTTTTCTAAAATCATGCCCTAAATATCATCTTATGAAGTGGATAGTAAATGTGGATTTAAACTGAATCTAAGCACAGTTACTGTTTTTGTGGATGGTTCTCCCTGTGTTACCCTCTATAGACTTTTAGGTTGATGAATATTAACCCTGTACCCAAAATGATTCGCAACACACCCAGTTCCACGCCTGGCTTCCCTATGCTGGAAGAGTTGTGCATAGCCTCTTCATCTCACTCCTTCCTGAATGACCAAGACCTGCTTAATATTCTGCATGGCTCCCCACACCTGCGGGTGCTGGACCTGCGGGGATGCGCTCGCATCACAGCTGCTGGACTGTATACATTGCCATGTGAAGGTAAAATGTTTCATATTTAGCAGCCAATTACACATGTATAAGTTGTCCTTGTTTAGGAAATACATTAACCAAGCATGTTTTAATTGTTATTTTATGGAGATGTGGTACACAGGAATGGGATTAGTGATTACTCCAGAGATGAGAACTGAAATGGATACAGCATGGGCAAATTTGAGATTCTTCGTGGCACCATGTTGCATTTTTGTTCATGTTTCACATTGTTTGATGGTATAACTTTCTGAGCAAAATATCTATCTACATAAAATCTATATGCTCTTAAGGCTGCCAGTAGGGGGTATCATTAACTATTATAAATGGATGCACAAGGTATATTAGCAGAGCTCACTTTAGAAGTCTAAAGTCCACTGCAGACCAGGAACATCTCACAAGACCTACAGTTTTCATGCTGCTCTTACCCAGTCGTCTAGCCATCAAAATTTGGCCCTTGTCAAAGTCCCTCAAATCCTTACGCTTGCCCATTTTTTTTCTGCTTCTAAAAAATCAACTTCAGGAAAACATATTCACTTGCTGCCTAATATATCCCACACATTTGAGTAGTCTCAGAATTGCAGCTCTTGTCGGATGTTTCTCTGCAGTGTACCAAAGTGGTCCAAAGAAGAAAACCAGTGAACTGGCGACGGAGCCATGGGCAGCCAAGATTCAATGAAGCACCTGGGGGTGTAAAGGCTGGGCCTTTTACTGTTACTAAGTCCAATCCAATAAAAGAGCTAATGTAGCTCAGATCATTTAAAAGGGTATTACTGATTCCAGTAAAAAGGTGTCAAAGTACACAGGTCATTATTGTTTTAGTGGAAAAGGGGGGCGGCCTACTCTATTAGGCGGGTAGTCATAATTTTATGGCTGATCAGTGTATACTGCATGATCAATTACTTCAACCATTTAAGTAACACATTATGTGTTTGGTAAGGAGACGAATGTTATTTAGTAAAAAAAACTACTACTAATTATTTAGTAGTTGAACTGACTTGTGCATGGTACTGACAGTTTCTGTGTTAATTAATCTCTCATTAACATAAAGAAATAACTGTATTGATTAAATAAACATAATAGATATTTTTTGTTAGCATGTGCTACACTTTTATATTCATACATGACTTTAATGCTTCTACTCAATTATGTGTAAAATACTGTGGTAAAAAAAAAACTCAAAACTGTGCTCAAGAAAGCACACTATGTATACAGAGTAGGCACCATATATTCACCTGTTGTCTCAATGGTTTTAGGTTTGGAGTGTTTATACTGGGGGCTGTATTTCAATAGCAATGTCATGGTGGCATCAAACAAAGGCATCCACCTGCTTACACATAAATGGAGCCACAGCCTTCGTGAGCTGGATCTCACCAACCAGCCTTTCTCAGAAGAGGACATGGAGATTGCAATGGAGCATCTGGCTCATGGCACTGGAGCAGACTCATTTCAATTTATGAATCTCAGTGGGACCAAGATCACCTCATCTGCAGTCAGGTACCATCAGAGAGGAAGTACTATATATGCTGTATAAGCTGCCTCTGGCAAATTATTACAAAATACATAAAGAGAAACGTATATATATAAACGTGTGTGTGTGTATATATAATATATATATTATACCACTGGTAGTGTATTATAAAACTATTGTACTATTTACTATTACGTACCATTTGCTGCAGAACTTAACAATGATTTACATTTTACAGGTTACTTGTGGGTCAGTCTACAGCTCTTCACTACTTGAATCTGTCATCTTGCCGTTACCTTCCAAGGGGGCTCAAGCGGATTTATCGTGGCCAAGAAGACGTACGTCAGCTTATGGAAAGCCTAAATTAATGTTATGTGTAGTTTTAAGTCGTAATGTGTCTTTAAGTTGGACTACATAAAACTACTCATGTATGAGTGGCCAATTACCTGCTGTGTGTACAATATTATGATTAAAATATATTCAAAGCCCAAATCTGGTTATTGAAACAACAGAGATAAAACATGTTTTAAACATACAGTGGAACCTTGGATTTCAATTAACTTTGTCTACGAGCATTTACCAAGACGGGCAAATTTTTCACTCGTATAGCCAACATCCGTGCGCATGGACCATTTCTTATAACATTGTGACCGTGTGTGTATGTGTGTGTGCGCGTAAAGGGAAAGCAAGTGTCATTAGAGAGGTTCCTTGTTAAAGTTCCCTGGGTCTCTGACTCTGTCAAAGAGCAGTGTTTTCATTAGTGTGTGTGTGTGTGTTATTAGAGAGGTTCCTTGTTAAAGAAGCAATGTTCCCTTTAGTGTGAGTGTACGCGGGTATGTGAGTTGCTGTGCGTGAAATTCTTACACAGTAGCCCCCTCCCTCCATCTCTCCTCTCTCGTCTTACTTTTCACACACACACACACACACACACACACACACACACACACACACACACACACACACACACACGTAAATACTGCTCTGTCCAAATTCTTTTCAAAGGTAAAGTGCATGTTAATTTGTTTCATTTTTACTTTAGATTTTGTACTAATTATTTTTATATAAATATTTTTGGGCTGTCAAAAGAATTATCTAAGTTTTCATTATTTCTTATGGGGAAATTTGCTTTAATATATGAGTGATTTGCTGGCTTCCGGAATGAATAATGCTTATATAATATCAGTTATTATATCGCAATCCAAGGTTTAACTGTATCAACTTATCATGTAAGAGAAATCAAAAACATTTAACAACTGAGTTTTAAAATGGAAAGTTTATTAATGGTTTAAATGTAAGGATTGCTTTAAAGTAGATTACACTCCTTAGTAAAAGTTTTTTGAAAAAAGATAATTGTTTTACATTATGATTCCTTGCATAATCCAGTAGTTATTTTCCTCAGAATTTATCTAACAGGATAGATAAATTTGAATCAAAGGTTATATAAATCTTACCAAATGGAATGTCTTTTATTAAGAACTGTAAAAAATTACCAATAAAAAGGAAACACCCACTATTTTACATATACTTTGTATCTACATTTACTCTTTAATTATTTTTTTTTTTCTTTACAAAGACAAAGTTTTATCTACCTGGAACATATTTTATCAGTTCATTTATAACCACTCCACAAGTGCAATGAGTGAGTGGTATAGGACAAATAATTTACGAATGAAATAAGGATGAAATAAGGTCTCTAGGCCTAAAGGAGATCACTTAAACATTTGAAGTAGAATGGTAAAAAAAATAATAATACAATAAAAACCATAGCTCTGCTTAATAGTGAAAGTAAGAGCACCTCCATATGGCCACACTGTGAGGAGAACTTACAGGATTGGGACTAAACAACCTTGTAGCTATAAGAAAACCACTTTTTAGTAAGAATAATCAGAAAATAGCTTTGATTTGTTAGGAAGCATAAAGATTGGACTTAGGAGCAATGGAAAAGGTCATGCGAACTGATGAACTTCGATTGACCCTACTAAAGAGTGATGGGTATGTCACCGTAGGAGAAGAAGTGCAGGAAGCGCTGCATAATCATGCATAGTGTTGATTGTACAAGACTCTGGAAACAGTGTTATGATCTGGCATAGTTGGTCAAGTGTAAGCTCAGCAACAATATGTGACCAGAAGGTGAGGTTAGCTGATGACCTGAATGACCAGGGTATTACATGAATGCAATTTTTCTCCCTAATGACAGGCAGATCCTGAGACTCAAATTGTAGAAGAGGGGTGCTGGGGGCATAAGGGGGCATTTTTACACAGGAACTGGTCACCATATTGTGTGTTGCAATTTTTTTTGGACAGGCAGTATATAGTTTCTTAATTTATGCAAAGCTTTTTTTTTTCATTTTCTTAAGGTTAGCAAGGTTAATCCAGTGTGTGGATCTTTGATGCATCGGTCAAGTAGTTGCAAGTAGGTAAGGTTCTGCTTTGTGTTGGGGTCAAAAAAACCTTTTGTGTCATCACCCGAATCAGAAAGAATCTGGTTCATTTCTTCATCAAAATATCCTCTCTGGTAAGCCACCTCTACAGGCACACGGTGGCTGTACACTGGATCGATGATGCCTCCAGTGGCAATCTGTGCTTCCAAAAGACGGATACCATGATCTTTGACAATGAGATCTTTCTTTAAGGCCTGGAACAATGAGATGGTGTTTCCAGTGTGTGGGTCAGTGTAGCCAGTGACTGCCCTCTCTGCAGAAAGTAGCTTGTTTTTCCATTCAGTCCCCACAACTCCCTGTACCACTGCTTCTTCTACAGATAGCTTTTTATTCTGCAATGGATCAATCATGAATCCGGTAGCAGCTTGAGCCTCCAATAAAACCAGTGATGTTCCAGGCGTCAGAAGTCCTTTGCATTTGGCTTCATGGATGCTCATGGTCTGTTTGGTGGACTGCACGAACACTCCTGCAATACAGTTGGTGCCCTGCAAGTACTTGCGTACTGAATCCATATTGCTTACTTGATCTACGGTGACTTTACCAGTACTAAGATCTTCAAAAATTGTTTTATCAATGATTTTAGATTCCAGTAAGTTCTTTGCTGACACTTGCTTTTTGATTCCACGAAAATTAAGAGGTTTTGTTTCAGTTGTCGTGGTGGTAGTGGTGGTAGTGGTAACAGTCATGCTGGATGTTTTCTGTCGTATGATTGTTAGAACCTGCTCCAAGAAGTTTTCAATTGTTATAGTGCCAGATTTGAATTGCTGAATCAGATCTCGTTTCTTTTCTTCTTCAATGTATTCAGAGTAGATGAGATCCCAGAGGGAAACCTCCCTTCCTTGGAATTTTCCCCCTGCCTTGTTTGTGGTAGTGGACTGGAGGATTTTCTTTGTTTGTTCATCAATGTAGAAGTAAAATTCTCCCTTTTTTGTGATGACAAGGAGCCTTAGGCCAGTGTGTGGGTCTCTTATACACCTCTCAAGTAGTTGCAAGTAGGTGAGGTTTTCCTGTGTGTTGGGGTCAAAGAAACCCTTGGTGTCATCGCTTGAGTCAGCTAGAATCTGGTTCATTTCTTCATCAAAATATCCTCTCTGGTAAGCCACTTCTACAGGCACACGGTGGCTGTACACTGGATCGATGATGCCTCCAGTGGCAATCTGTGCTTCCAAAAGACGGATACCATGATCTTTGACAATAAGATCTTTCTTTAAGGCCTGGAACAAGGAAATGGTGTTTCCAGTGTGTGGGTCAGTGTAGCCAGTGACTGCCCTCTCTGCAGAAAGTAGCTTGTTTTTCCATTCAGCCCCCACGATTCCCTGATCCACAGCTTCTTCTACAGATAGTTTTTTGTTCTGCAAGGGATCAACCATAAATCCGGTAGCAGCTTGAGCCTCCAATAAAACCAGTGATGTTCCAGGCGTCAGAAGTCCTTTGCATTTGGCTTCATGGATACGCATGGTCTGTTTGGTGGACTGCACAAACACTCCTGCAATACAGTCGGTGCCCTGCAAATACTTGCGTACTGAATCCATATTGCTTACTTGATCTACGGTCACTTTACCAGTACTAAGATCTTCAAAAATTGTTTTATCAATGATTTTAGATTCCAGCAAGTTCTGAGCTGATACTTGCTTTTTGATGCCTCTGAACGCAACTTCTCTTTTTTGTGACATTTTGGAGATCTTTTGATTACCTGTAAATGAATAAAAAAAATTATTTAACCTGTTAAATTAAATAATATATGAAACATATAGACAAAATCGATAAATTTGTAACCCAATGAAGAATTAACTGAAAAAGGTAACTACTGCTAAGGCATCATATAATCCAAAAGCATTTACTTTCAAGAAGAACAAAAAAAAAGAAACATGTAGAGTGGGTTATCTTATCATTTATTGTATTTAATGGGGGCACACCTATTATTGTGGTCACTTTTTCCTGCCGTGTAAACACTAATATTTTAACATGCAATGGTCAGTCAAGTTATTACTTCAGGAGTGCCCTTAATTGCAACAGAATTATTTTTATTCCTTCATGAATACCTGATATTTATTAAGTTCTTGCGTTGACCAGAATGAACATTATCATTGGATTTGTAATAACAGCATAATCCAATTTACATTTTGAAGAAAACCAAGTAGCCTGATAATTCAGTCCATCTTCATGGTGATCTCACTGCTTGAATTCTACACAATTACATTATTAATTACATTATTATTATTATTATTTCTTTTTTTTTTTTTTTTTGGAACTAGTGGAATATTCCCAATTGTCCTCATACCAGTAACATATTTATCATCATTTGACTTTGACCTTATCTGGCTAGCCTGTAAAGGATCTCTGCTATTTTAACCTTCTCATCCCATTTAAATGTCTCCATTGCATTAACAGCAGAAATTGTCAGAAGGACAATTCAAATGAGATTAAGTGCCTTCATAATTTTGTAATAAAGACTTGGCAGAAAGCAAAAATGCAAATACTTGTTGTACAAAAGCATTTACTGTAGCACAATGCAACAATGCAGTGAATGCAGTAAATGAAAGAATGCAGGATTTTTTTCAGTGACTATTATTATTATTATTATTATTATTATTATTATTATTATTATTATTATTATGTCAAATTTAAAATTAGCCCATTCTGATAAAAAAAATCACTGACCACCATCATTAAAGAGTTTTTATGATCAGAGTACATACATCTGGCCAAATTAGACACATTAATTTACAAAATGTTTGTCACTATGAAGGATATTGGGTGTATCCCAATAAACCATACTACCAGTTTGTTCACCTTAGTGACTCACACAAAATACTGAGTCCAACAGGTACAAAATACAAAACATATCTAAACATTAGACTATTCCCTGTGCATTTTCTCTCACCAGTCAGCAAATCAACAAATTCTGCATTTGAATTCACTAAAGTTTCACTCCATAATAGTTATAATTAATTATAGATAGAATATATTTAATGTTGATGTCATGATTGCTTTCCTGATTAACTGATATTAAAAAAATAAATAAATAGACCAATAAATTGATAATAATAATAATAATAATAATAATAATAATAATAATAATAATAATCTTTAGTTGTAGCCTTATATCAAATATTGATGTGGATGGGCTACAATGACCCCAGATGACCCCATCATATTCCATGCCTGTTAAAGACTAGCTTATTATGTATGTCTAGTATAGTTTGTTTGAATGTGTGTTTATGAGGGCCTTAGGTTCCTGTCCTTGGCTGACAGGAGAATAGTGAGTAGCTATTTTATCACTACTAATAAGTGATACATGTTCACAGATCACATGGTCAGAGTAGAACCTGTCAGTTATGTAGTGGGTAGCTATTTCATCACTAAGAAATCTCATGGATTTCCATTACAAACCCTTGCATGCAGAACTTAGTGCCACAAGAAATGAAGTTTTATTAAATGGCCAAAAATGAGCACGAGTATGTTTTGTTTAAATCACATGATTCATACTTGTGGCTATGAAACAGATGATTGTTGCCTAACCACTAAGCTTTTTAATCCAAAGAGATTAAAGAAGATTTCTATATCTATCAAACAATATATTTTTGGTTATTACATACTTTTCTGAACTGAAATACACTCACCAGGCACTTAATTATGTACACCTGTATAAATGAACACTGATGCAAATACGTTGCAACAACTCAGTTCATTTAAGCATGTAGACAAATTGTATTATATAGACAGAAATAAAACTTGTTTGCTGTTTGCCAGAATTCGTCCAAAACAACATAAAACATTTTCCTTCAATTGCAACATGATTATGAAAAGGGAAGTTAGTGGAACTGAATTTCTGTAAGCTGCCTCTGTTCTGCTTATACTGAGATCTGCTGTTTCCAGTAGACTATGGTGTTACTTTTTTTTTTTTTTTGGAAAGGGGTGGGGACATGTACTGTACCACCTTTTATGTAGGAACTGTAAGTACATGATGAACTTATTTCCCTAAAAAAAAGAGCAAAAATAGCTTTTTTTTTTTTTTTTTTTTTTAGAAATACACAACTAAATGCAGTTGAAGTTAAGCAATACTCTCTTGCCATCAAAAGGCAAAACATTTAACAGCTACCTTAGTGATGAATAACATTCTTTCCTGATGATGTAAAAACATTGCTTAACACCTGGCTGAATGGAAATGATTCATGTTTTTGCATGACAGATAATGTCATCTGGGAAGTGCAGTGCTGTTTTACACAAATCCAAAGAAAGGTTGATTTGCTTCTTCGCTTTATGGAATTCCCCTTTCTTCCTGATTTTGTCCATTTTTGTCCCACCTGTCACCCATTACATGATGGCTACCAACCAAAACTAATAATAATGGTCTATTTTTGTCTTAGCCTTAAGATTTAATAAATGATATGGTCTAAAACAGTGATTAGTTACTGCAATCCATCTTATTCATTTGAGCCTCTCTTTATCTTTATCTGTGTTTAAATGTTTGAAATGCCTCTTTATTGCAGGGAGTAACAGGAAACGTCACAGAACACTGACAAAAATGCTGAGCTATTTATTTTACACTATGCCTGTTTAACTACTTCCTTACAGCTGAGCTTAGTAGTAGTAGTACACAGCAAAATGCACAATGTTGAATTAACATCCAGAGTATTGAATTATCACAGTAGAGTATTAATATAGGTCAGGCCAGACTGAAATGAATTCTGAAAGAGACAACACTGGAGATTCCACTGTGTTGTAGTAATAATACAAACATGTACCAATTTCAGTAATTAGTACTTACCTCAGTTTATGTGTAAAAGACGATTCAGTCCTAAATGGAACAGAATGTTTTCTGGCTATGTGTCCCTCCCTGGCTTAGCACATGCACACTGGTAGCTACAGGACCAGAGCAGAGGTTTGCACTGAGAGTTTATCTAAATGAAGACTCCACCCCAGAAACACTCCCCTGTTTGAGACAAAATTCCAGTGACAGAATGTCTCTCCCGCATGATCACACACGAGTAAAAGTCATTATCACAATGATGTATTGCTCCCCCCCCCCCCCCCCTAAGTTGTTTGTTTTGTTTTTGTTTTTTAAGCTAGTTGTATGTTACATTTGGATTCCTGACCCGGGGAGCTTTCTTGTATTTTCTGGCTTTTTTTTTTTTTAAACAGGGTTAGTCATGCATTTTAAACAGCTGTTACTGATTATACCACAGCACTAAGGAATGATTGTTTTTTATTTCTCAATTTTATTGAGAAATTTTATTTAAAAGGTATTAAAATATAAAAAATATTTTAAATGTTATGTGAGTGTGTCTGGAAAGCATCAGGCATGTATTACTTAGCTTGCTAAAAGAGCTCATCACTGCTATAATGATAAAAGGTGCATTTTATGAGAAGACTGGAAAGCATTTTGGGTGAGGAGTTTGAAGTGCTTTCCAACACATGAAAGTTGGGACTGAAAGCACAAAGGACGTTTCATATTCTGGCTCATGGCAACATGACAAGTTTTTTTTTTTTTTTTTTTTTTTTTTTGGGGGGGGGGGGTATGTACTTATTAATTTTTAATTTTTTTATTTAGAAACTTCAGGAAATGGGACACTGGTGAAAGAATACTAGATGACTAAACCAAAACCAAACATGCAATCATATATTTTTTTAAAGTATGATGTTATTTGTCACAATTTTTTTTTTTTTTTTTTTTGCCAAATTGCTGTAGGGTAGGAATGCGAAAACATGTTTCAGACAAAACAATCAATTTAGTGCAGTAACCATTTTATTAATTGTTTTCCTATTACAAAATCTCTGTTGTTTAAATCTATCGGGAAATAGAGAAAACGTAAATGTTACATAAATGTTCTAATTTGCACTAGAATGAATACTATTGTAACATAATGATTGTAGGTGTGTCCGCTTATCTCTGTGGGTGAGAGTTATCTTTCTCATTCAATGATTTCACAAGAGAAAGGTGACTTACATCTGGTTCTACCTGCTTCTTTCAGGTCTTGGAAAACATACCATAAATAGTGTGGAGGGGTGGAGAATGATGAGCCCATAGAAAAAAACATATCTTTTTCTATGGTTGTTAGTTCAGTGGAACATGTATTCACAGAGCACATGCCATTAAATAAACATTTTCACCGACATGCTATGTGTGAAAGTAAAGTGATGCCAAAACAAATAAAAAGCATGGAAAAGCACACTGAAATGTAGTTATTTGTTTGTCTATTTATTTATTTATTTATTTTAGCTTGATTAGTGTTAGTAAACTAATTTTGCAACACCATCTCACTCATTCACTCAATCAATTATCTGTATCACCACTTTATCATAGGTGGTCTGGAGCCTATTCCAGGTGACTTTTTGCCTGATGCACTGGATGAGTTGCCAAGCCAATCACAGGGCACACACACACACACACACACACACACACACTCACACTATGAGGAGAACAAACAAACTCCATGCAGACAGACACAAGGTGGAAATTGAACCTCATGCCACGTGACGGTGATAATCGCTAAGCCACTGTGTCACCATTTTGAAGCACCTATCTATAAAATTATGTTTCTAAATTATTTGTATCTGTATCTACCATAATAATATGATAGAGCAAAATTTCAGCTTTTGTTTCAAGATTTTACAGCTAGAATTTAAAAACTCTATGTGACTCATAAATTCAGATCCTGCTGAATACAGTCTGGTAAAAATACCAACTAACAGCATATACACATTTCAAAATAAATAATTAACATACATCAATTAACCGTAATATTAAGACCCCCACCAGGTGAATTGATTTGCTGGTAAATTTTATACAAGTAAAATGGTGACAGGATCATGGGCGCCTGAAGGCTCATTTACGTTTGGGGGGACCAAAGCCCCCATCCCAGAGAAAAGCCATTGCAGAACAAACCTCTAATAAAGTCAAAGCTGGGCATGAGAGAAAGGCACCAGAACACCCAGTGCATCACAGCCTGCCACAAATGGAGCTTAGTAGGGAAAGAGTTTAAGGTTGTTTATCCAGCCTTCCAAATTGCCTATAATGTTTAACTAAATATCTGTTGTGCTTGTGCCCTGCAGTGGAAATGCACGCCATACGCCATTCATGCCTTGTGCTCTGAGCTCCTTGAAATGTGCATAATAAGCAATGGAAAATGGTCTGGTGACTGGATATGCAAGTCTGTGAACAGAGGCTAAGCAGAATGTATGGTGAAAGTCACCACACCAGGAGCCAAAGAAGTGTTTTTGTCACATCAAAATTCATGCAGATGTATTAAGCCACTTATAGACTAGATCCAGTAGTGGTTGTCTGCCAAATGACTGGTTGTAAACCGCCACTCCCACAGATGGCATGCTTTACAGTTATTACCTTTAAGTCTCTACTCTTTCAATTACAGGATTGCAAGAATGCACCAAGCAGCCCAGGTAACTGACAGTTCTATTATTCCGGACTTCCCAAGGAAAAAAAAGAAGATTTACTTGTCTGGATACATCTCTTAGTCTTATATTTTGCTTTTGATTTTGCTTCTATATGAACATCAGAAATAATAAAGAATAGCTACTGGTTGAGCAGGATAGGCAGTTGCCTGTGGCTGAAAGAATACTGGAGCCCAAGATAATGATCACATTTGAAGTCCATGGAAATTCTTATTCAGAATTGTGAAATTCTCTCTGATGGCTATCTTTCTGTAGGTACTTCCCACAGATACCAGGCATGTTAGCATTCTCCTAGTTTGGATAACTTTGTCTGAATCACATGAAAAAAGCACCTAGGGAAACTAAAGCTTGGATTGAGGATTAAATAATGATCTGTTAATAAGTTGATAATCTTTACAAATTGTTGAAATATAATTCTACTGAGAACTTTCTTCCTATTAAAATCTAGTTTTAACCAAATGCTCTATACTGTTTTGTTCTAACAAGCCAAAAGAAAGCATTCTTCTCTTCTCCAACGCAGCTGTGGATTATTACTTTTGACTCCAGTAGAATCACACAGGACTCCAGTAGAGATTAGAGCCATTGTTTATTTCCATTAGCCAAGCCAAGCACTTGTATTTAGGACATGTAGAAGGTGTTTTAGTATCCTTAAACATTATTATTATTATTATTATTATTATTATTATTATTATTATTATTATTATTATTATTATTATTTCTAATATATAGTATGCAAACTTCCTCTTGTTGCCACCAACTGCAACAAATAATGGTGAAAAGTCTTTTTTTTTATATTCCTAATACTCCAGAAAGCTCATAAATTCATACACACACACAGAAAGAGAGAGAGAGAGAGAGAGAGAGAGAGAGAGAGAGAGAGAGAGAGAGAGAGAGAGAGAACAAAAAGCTATTCATGCTTACCATAACCACTAAAATTGGTCATTTTTTAGAGCCTCCTACAGAATCCTGCTTATCAATAGGAAATGGTCGGGCCCTTGGGACCTGTTCTGTTCTATGGATACAATGTGTCTATGAGTTATTCTGTAATGTCGGGTACATTTAACATACAATAAGTAAAAAAGTAAAAATAAAAAAATAAAAAAAACTTTCTCAACAGAGCACACAGTGGCTCAAGTTGGTCACTTCATTCAGTGTAACATACGGTAGTTGCAAAGCTTAAACATTAAAAAATGGTCTCACTACTCTGTGTTTCAACTATGTTACTAACAGCACTTTATCCTGCAACTCAATTATTTGTCCCAATGCAAAGATTGACAGAATTGTTCTCAGCAGATCAATCAGGATGTTCTTCAAACAGTATGAGGAGGCATTTCAGAAGGCCCAGGTTGGCCAGGTCATGACTCCTATGTTGGAAAATGTAAAAGCTATAAAGAGAAGCAGTTCATGTAAATGGCCATTCTGTAATGTAGAAAAGGTGTTACATTGCGTCCATTGTGTACAAATTTGAGGAGAGCTTTGAGTGCTTCTTTTTGAATTGTATTAATCTCCAAATATCCAATGTCTGTTAATTAAATGTTCTATATAGACAGGTGAAATAAGGATAAAGACCTATAAGCATGCTTATTTGGTGATGCTGACATTATTAAATCAGGCTGGGATTTTAGTTTATGTTGTAATGGTTTGTGAGAAATACTGGAGTGCAAAACTTTATACAGAGAGGGTAAATTAATTTACTGTCAACAGTGTAAAAAGTTCAAAGTCCATAGTCTGCTTACATAAGAAAAAACTAATCAAACAACACCCACTCACATTTCTTATTCATCCTGTCTCAAACCCACCTGTTCTCCCACACTTTTAGTATTTCTGCTCATTCTGCTTGTATAGTTATTGCATGTCTCTTTCTTTTATCTATTTGTAGACAACTCCGTCAACTTTTGACACATCTCCAGATCACTGAAAAGCACCATAAAGCATCATAAATACAATGTATTATTATATTGCTATAAATTATGAGTTCATGTTCTTATTAATGATAAGTACAGTACCATGCAAAGATGTGGTACCAGTATCAGAAGGTTCAGTTATTATGAATTATTCACAAGTTCTTTTATCAAAGTTCTGTAGCACAGGTGTGGCCTTTCTCATGAACTTCCATTGCTTTCAACAAAAGCCTGCATACAACAGATCACATTTTGTTTATATAAAGTAACTATGCTTAGTTCCTATGAAAAAAACATGCATGCATTAAATGTTTTCTTAAGGATTTATAAATAGATTGTGTTACTGAGAACTGGCAAATAGAGACTAAACTGTTTTCAATTCATGAACATTTATGGTTATCTAAATTACACCTAGCTGTTAAAAGACAAATCAAATCTCCAGTGCAATTATATGACACATAGGAATACAAGCCATCCATCCTTTGATATGGAGGAAACAAACCATCCTTTGTTACAGAATTGATATTAACAAGTAGAAAGGGCTGAGAGTGGAGAGGATAAAGTAAAATGTGAAACAGATGTGACTTATTTGTATAAACTGTTTGCAGGGTTCGTGTTAAAAGTTAAAAAATATCTAATCCAATTATACCACATTAAGCAAAACTCTTTTTTTTGTTGTTGTTGGTTTGTTTGTTTATGTCGAAAATCACTCTATTACAATTTGAAAATGTAAAACTGTTCGTGTTTACTCAAAGTAATTGGTGAAATAAATTGTCAAAAGTAATTAGAAATTCATCTGAAATAAAAGTCAGCTGTTTTCAAACCAGATGATTCACATGTGCAGGTTGCTGTCTGTTTGGAATGTTGCATGTTCCCCTATGTTTGTATGGGTTTCCCTGGAACCCTGTAGATTCTACCCATGTTCTCAAAAATGATTGTTGAAGTGCCATTATGAAGTGCTATAATAATAGTGAATAGTGCTATGAGATTGTAAAATGTATTTGCATTGATGTGTATTCTTATCTTATCAGTATCCTGGGAGAGTAAACAGTTTCATCCACCCCCTGAAAATCTTGTAGATATCATATGCCAGATGGTCCCCACTGGATTCTACCTTTATATTTATTTTCTGTTAAATATTTTTATTTTTTGTTAAACAAAAGATGATGTGCTGCACTATGGCTTAAAGGTACGGTTGTAGCTGCATTGCTCTCCTGTATGATTCTGAGCACAGGCTTCTAAGTTAAAAAAATAAAATAAAAAAAAACTTGAAAGTAATGTTTTTTTAGACAGACCCTTATGCATGCTATCAGAACCAGATAAGAATAACATAAAAATTTTAAGAATCCAGCCTTTAGAGATCAACTAGTGTAAGTGTGCCTTTTTAGTAACCTCTACAGGGGACCTTAAGCCTAGTGATGAACATCGTATATTAGTTCAAAATATGGATAATAACCTTTTCAATGTTTGCACTAACCTACTCTTCATAATGCAGGGGTTGCCGAATTTTTAGAGGAAATGCCTCCAAATGGACATTATGAATTTTTATCATTATAAAGATTTTTAACATAATGCAACTAAAGCCAAAAGAAGATTCATCATCATGGAATATAGTGATCATCAAAGTCCAGTGCTATGTTGTTAAATGAAAATAATAAATTCCAAGGTGGGGTGTTTTAACCTGGTATAATGCAATTTAACGCACAGTGACTTTAACTCTTCTTAACAAAAACCTGTGACTCTGTGTTCATCATTGAATTTATTTGTGATGTCACATTACTGGCCCATATGAAAACAGACACTCAGTGCTATAAGACTTACAGTTATTCATAAGTATTGCTTTTTCATCTAGCCTAGGTATAAATGTCATAATTGAATTGTTGCAGGTGTGTGTGATGTTTTACCAGCCAAATAGCTTTAGCTATGCTATCCATTTTATCTCTAAAGCAACGTTATTGTGTAGAGAGTTGTGAATTGTTTGGGAACTCACACCCCTTCCATTTCCCATCACTCTATTGTCCAGCACCTAAACAAAGTCCAACAATGTCATGACTAACCTTTTCACAGAGTTAGAGCAATAAAAAGAACTTGTTTATATTGATTAAAGGTTTCTGATAAATCCATTCACATCATAATGCGAGTGTATTGCTTAATATTTAAGCAGTAATATGAAAATGAGTTTGTGATAGTACTTTGTAATAGTCATAGACACAACACTGTTAAACAGATGTGGATAGATTCCACCTATTCTGCTCTAGGCTAGCAGGACCGCTCAGGAAAAAGACAAAAATACCATGTATCCTATTCATTAAAATAAGGATCGTCTACATGTGACTGCAGGAATATTTAAAATATTTGCATACAAAATCTGTTTGATATTTATAAGATTAATTTGTAAAATAGTTACTATTTGTAACCTAATTTGGGAACCAAATTCCTATGCCTGACTTAGTAGTTAGTAAACTATTGTTTTCCTTCTTTTCATTACATTCCAAATATATATCTGTGTATATGTTATATTGGCTATGCCCAATGCTTGTGCGTTAGCTCTGGTGGATTTTTTCTTCTTTTTTTTTTTCAAAACATTAACATGTATTGTTACCATATATTGTTGTTTTTTTCTTGTTCTCATTGCCAGTGATTAACATAGGTGGTTCTATTTGCATCATGCGTAGTTATGGTTTCCATGTTGAATTTGCCCTGCCTTGCTCTAATCCCTGTAATTGTTCGATTTTTTTCCCCTTTGTTTGCTTATTAGATCCTTATGCACTAAACACTTCCGCACTTGAATCCAGATTCCTGGATTTCGTGACAGTATGTTAGCGTTTGTTGTAATGGTATGATGGAACAAGGCAAAACAACATTGCTGAAATTTTTGAACACCTTAAATGTCTGTCCAAAACCTACTGTAGAAATAACCAGTTCAAAATGTTCAGGCAGAATACTTAACTGGGAAATGGGGTGAAGTTAGATGCTTAGTTTTTGTAAATGGCTGTTTAGTTTTTAAAATAAGTGTTACAAAAACACTGTACACTGTAATAATAATAACATAATGAGCTTCAACATCAAAAAAAAAAAGTTTAGTATGCATAATAGTTCATATTACTGTTTAGTAGAAACAATGTGTACCCAATTCCAAATCTTAAGTTGACTTAACTTGTAATTCATAGTAGTATTTACTTTTATGCTCAATTAATTATATTTATCTAGGGTTGACTTATCTGAACTTTTCATAAGTAAGGTGTCTCCCATTGTAGATCACTGATGTAGTGATTGTTTTTCTATAAAAACAAGTTGGCCTAACAACACCCCAATAATTTAAACACACAAACATTACTTAAAAACTTTAAAACAGGCTTTATTTTGTTTAAAGGTCAGTAAAATAGCTGGATAACACCAGATACTGGTATCTTACTAATTATTTTATATTACAATATCATAACCATTTTTGTCTTTTACCCAATGTGTGAGACATAAAAAAAAAGAGTCTATGGCAGCAGAAGTTTGTTTCTCGACATGTGAATCTGAGGGGAGCGTGTCTCTTCAAGTCCAATAAATACAAATAAAAAAACGTTTGAATGGCTTCCTAAGTGTCTGTCCAGTCCTCTTGGAATTCAGTATACAGAACACAGACCTGACCAAACATCACTCCTAAAACTGCTACATAGTCACCCAGGCCCTTAAGAACTACCGTCAAAAATCCAATCAGAGCTCAGCCTCAGGTCACATGCTTTTCAAAAGTGCACGTGCCTACATAGACACTCGTTTGTCCGGCGCTCCGCGTACACAAACACAAATGAATGTAATACAGTTTAGTTTTTTTTTTTAATTGCAAATACATTTTATTAAGTAATGCAGCGGAATATTGTGACTAAATGACTTTATTTCATTATTAAAATTTTTTTAAATTATTATGTTAAATAATAACATGTTAAAGTAGCATTCTGCTCTGTCTAACTTTAAGGGGGCGGCGCCACTGGTGACTACTTGTTAACTGTTAAAGACTTCTGGCTTCTTTTCTCCAACTTTCGTTTGCTAAGCGCTCAGGTGGCTGTGTGTGCTAGGGTGTGCAAAAATGATAGATATGAATATTTATTATGAAAGTTTAGCTCCCCAATGATTGTACAGTGCGGTAAGCTGAAGCATTAGCTAAGCTCACCTCAGTAATGTCAGGGTGCCTTGGTATAACGATAAGTGGAAACACACCAGCCTCACGTATATAATAACACTAACTGTCTAAAACAACACAGAGTTCACAAAACGTCCATCTTCACCTCCCTAGTGCAGTTTGATAACGTCAGTCCTGTGGGGGTGGGTCTTATATATCATGTGATTGCTTCTCAGGGAAGGAAAATTGCTGACTCAAACTTGATATTTTTAGTTTATTCAGTCTGTGTCTTCAAGGTTTTCAAGTACACAATATTAGCTGTTGTCTCAATAAATACTACTGTACAACAATACAATATTGATTAATTCAACATTTATCTAGTTGGAGCTTTTACAGTGTAACTTGTAAGCTTACACAAAAGATGCTATGTAAGCTCATTGGCATTCATGTCTGCATGTTCTTGCAAAATACCACCATTTTAAGAGCAATGAACTGCAAGCACAGGAGTAGTACTTAAAAATGGAGTATTGTTTGTCCAGTGACCCCACAGCAAAGGATTTTCCACTCCTCCTCCCTTTCCACTTCTCCACTGTGTGGTAGTTCAGTTATGTGGGCGATGAACTGCAGATGCAGCCAGTTACACCCTGGTTCTGGCTCCTGAACTCCTTATCAATTACTCCTTATCACTTTAGCTAGGACTTCCACTTTTAGCTTTGGGTTTGCTGTGTTTATTCTTTAGAAAATCGAAATGTATTAAATGACGTTTTTGGCACTTGCTTAAATCTCTGACAACATTAGGTACAATTATTAACACCAAAATTTTATTTCTGTTTAATTTTAAACCATCAAAGAAAAATGACTGCTCTATCCTTTAGTTTAAAACTAAATGACTATGAATTGTATGAGTAGCTTAAGAATGTCAGAACATTGACCGGCACCTTCTGAAACTGGTTAGGTACAGGGACTGGACTGAAAACGAGAGCCAAAAGCTTGCCAAAGCTGAGAGCCAAAAAGTCATTGGAGCCTGGAAGACTATTCCTCAAGACTGCATTAAAAAAATAAAAAGTCTGGGTCTTTGGAAGCAAAATATAAAAAATCGAGAGGTGGTGCAATACTTTTGCACAGTACTGTAAATTAGGTCAGGGGCAGCAACAGAAAGGCGGTGGAGGAAACACAGCAGTGGAATGATTTGAGACAACATGGGCAGATTGAAAACAAACTATGCAACTGCATTCTGGAAAAGTTCAAATGGTTCAGACCTCCCTCTGAAGAGCTGCCAGGATCAAGCTTAAGGCTCAGACTGACGAGCTTCTGAGGAGTTTCCCCTTGGGATAAAATGCTGAATCACCCCTAATGTTTTTGAAAAGAAGAGAAACCCACAAAACAGAGTTACATTAGCAATATAAGAGGAGGAAGATGGTTGTTTGGTCCAGAACTTCAACACAATACTACCCCAGTGCTACCATTAAACAGACACTAAACAGAAGCAACTTGCTCATTTGTTCTGTCTTTTGCCTGGCTGTGGCCTGTGTCTTTTCTTTCATAATCCCCCCATTCTTCTTTGATCCCTTTGATCCATGTGGTGATTTTTTTAAACATGATTGCGTGCCCCTGCAATGGATTGGCACCCTGTACAGGTTGTACCCTGCCTCGTTCCCTAATCCACTTCGGATAGGCTCCAGCCTCCCCATGACCCTATATACAGTATAAAGTGATATTGATGACAAGATTACTTGTCCCTGATAGGTTTTTGCTTACTGTGTATATAAACCAATGGTTGTAAAATGCTGTCTGATTTAATGCAATTTGACAAACAAAACATAGTTAAAATACATTACTGAAAATCTACAATTATGGCTATGCAACATGTAAGAAGTGCCAAAGAAATGGCAAAAAAAAAAAATTGTCATGAATAATGTGTGTTATAAATTTGGCAAACTTTCCCAATCTAATGACCAAAAGTGTCTTCTGACATTGCAGCAAGTTGTCCTGCAAATCAGCCATATAGACTGTAATTGGGATGTTGGTGAGGTGTAGTTATACTTATATTAAATATAAGATTAAGTGAACACATCTCCTTCATCTGTGTTTTGTCAGTTTTCAAGTTCCATAATAGGTAGCATTTCAGATGTTGAGCGGCTAAGTCTACTGAAACAAAATATCCAGATCGGCCACAAGTTAAAAGGGTAAACCAAAAGGCCGGAAAAGGAAAAGCCCTTGTCTGTTGACGTGTTGCTTTGAGCATGTTCAGCAATGTGCAGAGGAAACTGCAACAACAATGGGAAAACTGGGACCTTCCTGAGTTCAGTGATGTCTGTAAAACAGCTAATGAATAAACCAGAAGTGTACCATCCGAGTCAATGCTAAGGATATGCCCTTTATTTACCCAGGCATGGCTGACACAGATCACAAACCAGTAAAACTAGTACAACTTACTGCAAACACAGGAGAGAGGCCAAACACAATTAATTTTAAGCACCAAGTGCCTACACACAAGTAGCAGCTACGCAAATTAAATATTTTAATTCGTAATTTATATTATGAAATTTATGGCAGTGTCCACCTTCTCATCATAAACTGTCTTATCTACAGTAAGTGTGAATTCTTTAGACCATCTTATTTTAAGTTTAAAAAAAAAAGAACAAGGAAACATAATGGCTTCCATAAGAGTTTATTTATGTTTATTAACAGGAATAAGCTAAGCTCCTTATCCTGGATGATAAGAACCTATTGTATGCCTACTTGGCAGTCTACGTGTCTCTGCATGCATGAGGTATACTGAAGTTGATTGCTATATTGGTATAGTAACACAAGTAATGGGAGGATCTGTTTTGATTTCAGAATCATTCTGCATTTATTCTTTCTTTCCATATAAAAAAACAGCGTACAAAGATCTCTCTGACATTATTTAATTTTATGTTATTTTATCACAAAGTTTTTTAGTTTTTCCATGTGGACAATTCACAAAATAAATGAATTCACCATAACTTGTTTGCAATAGTTGTACTTCTTAGTTGCTAAAGCGCTATGTGGTGATTATTTTATGATGATGTGGCCACATGTTAAGTTTCTGAACATCTAAACTGTAAAAAAAAAAAAAAAAAAAAAAAGAGTAGATTTCGTCATATGTTATTGCCTAAGAATACAGTGGGTATTAAAAAATAATCCCCCCCCCCCCTAAAATAATCACATTTTGTTGCATTGCAGCCTGAAATGAAAACAGACCATTTTTGTTTGATCCAGCTGTATTAACTCCAATATTTGTGTATACTGTATATTTTACAAATACAGCATAGTAAAATATATAACACCAAAATGTGAGAAAAATATTTTAAAATTCGGAAAAGGATTACATACTTAAAAATTATTTGTAAACTCAGTCTGGGCTCTGATTAGGTCATGCAAGTTCATGATAATTTTTTTCTCATTCAACAAGTGTGTGGTCAGTCTTGCTGTAAGCTTAGGGTCATTGTCATGTTCGAAGCTGACGATTGTTAAAAGCGCTATGCAAATAAAATTGAATTGAATATTACCATCTCCATGCTTTACTGTAGGAATTGTGTTATTTAGATGGTGAGCTGTATTGGATATGCAGTTGAAAGTTAAATGTCTTTGTGTGCCATTGAGAAGGTGAATAGCTTCACCTGATTGAGTTTACAAGTCAAGGGCGTGATCCTTTTACAAATTAGTGATTCTGTTTTTTTTTTCCCCTGACATGTTCATGTTGTTTTTTACTTGGATGTTAAAAGTTTCACTGCGTAAATACAGCTAGATAAAACAAAAATTGTGTCTCTATTTCAGGTTGAAAAGTAACAAAATGTGATTACTTTAAAGGGGGTGATTTTTTTCTATACCCACTTTGTCTGGGCATAATTTATTAAATAGGACTGGCCCACAGCATAAACTGCATTGCCAAATGTTTGCACACACCTTACTGTCACACCCAAATATGCTTTTTGTACCATCTCATTCCAGATTTAGTTTCTATTTGCTGTAATTGTAGCGTATACTGTTTTGGAAAGGTTTTCCATAAAATTTTGTAATGAAGCCTGCGGGAATTTGTCCATTTAGTCAGAAAAGGATTAGTCAAGACAATGTTGGGAGAGGAGGCCTGGAGAGCAGCCAGTGGCAAAGTATGCCGTCATGTAACTCACTCACTTTGTGTACTGGGGCAGTGTCATGCTGGAACATGTTTGGGCCTCTTAGTTTCAGTAAACGGAAATTGTCATGTGTAGAACATTAAAAGACGTTCTATGTAATTGTGTGATTCCTACTTTGTGGCAACAATTTGTGGAAGTGCCCCATATGGGTGTCATGATCAGATGTCCACTAATCTTAATTAGGCCACAACATTTATTCATAGCCATGCATTAAACATAACCCTTTATTTAAAATGTTACCCCAGAGGCTTTAGATAGTACAAATAACTCAATGTAATGTTAAGAGTAACAGGATAACCAGTCAATCTTAGCTATAGTTTCACACTCAAAATATGAAATGATAAGAACACACAAAGGCTTCTACTCTGCACGGACACTATAACAAGACTTTAAATCATTTTTACAGGCTTGCACATGTAATTTTCTTTTTTTTTTTTTCCTCAGACAGGTAGTTGATGGTTTTAGCCAACATTATTTCGGTAGATCTGAGGCAAATTATAAAGAAAAGAATGTTATCTGGTAAAACCTGGAGGCACTTTGGCATGTGCACACTGTTACTTACAGGAATAAAAATTTGATCTCTGTGTTTTTCTATTTCACTTTCAAGAAAACACCATCAAACTCAATTTCTGTGTGATGCAACACAAATCCCCCAAAGCACAGGTGAAGGAGGAAATTCTCTCCCACTTATGTATGACATTTAAGTTAATACAATGATGATGCATGGCTGATTTTTATATTATATATTATGGGGTGTTCTATTTTGTGCTTGATATAATGTAGTAGCTTCAAATTTTGGATAGTTGTTGCCTCATGCCATACTGAACTTGATGAACACATTAACAAACAAACAAATAATTACAGATTGCATGTGGTTGTTTTCCTTAATTTGGGGAAAATTGCATTGCATGGTATTGTAATTTACTCCAATTTGGTATTATTTCGCAGGATTTTTTTTAAAGGGTGAACTTGTCTTGAAACACTATGTTTTTAAGTGCATTCTATTGTCTTTGTATGGGTAAGACATGGGAAAAGCAAGACTGCAGCATTGACTTAAAGAGTCCTCTATCAGACTTTAAAATTTATTTTTGTGTCTCAGTAGGACAAGTTTCCCTCCTGGGATAGTATATCATATGTTTTTCAAAAGTGGTGATTGGCAGAAACAGAGTGATTATAATATGTTCTCAGCAAAAAGCATTTTCTTCTTTTTTTATATACCTCATCTTGCTCACTTCTACATAAGAAAATTAAGTGACCATATCCAATCCCACTATGCAGTTTAAATATTGCATGCGCTATAATGGGTTTCTTTTGTTTCTATACTTAGGAGACATACCACTTTTTCTGCATATTGACACAAATATTTTTTTTCCAGTAGTACACTGAAGTACATTATATACACCAATCAGGCATAACATTACATTATATTTTTAGGATTCCTTCATGTCACCAGGGGCAGCTCTGTCCATAAGGTCTCCATAAGACCTCTGGAGGTGTGCTATTGTGTCTGGATCTGTTGGTGCAGTAGGATGTGGGGTGAGGCCTCCATGGATCAGACTTGTTTGTCTGGTACATTCCTTGGACGCTCAGTCAGATTGAGATCTGGGGAATTTGAAGGCCAACAACCTTGAACTCTTTATCTGTAAGTTGCATAGGCGTCTGTGATCCACTAAGTGTTCTGATAACTTTTTACTGTGGCCAGCACTCATTTCAGCATTTCAGCAATTTATGCTGCATTAGATTTTTCTGAACTGGACTTTAGTCCTTGCAGGCATGGGTGAGCTTTGGGTGCCCATGAGCCTGTCATCTATAGTATTAGCTAGTGTATAGTTGTTAATCAGTGTTATTTACTTCACCTCTTAGAGGTCATAAAGTTATGGCATTTCAGTGAATATAATGTAATATATACTGTATATAAGGGGCAGTGGTGGCTCAGGCGGTTGAGGCTCTGGGTTGCTGATCAGAGGGTCGACGTTTGAGCCCAGCCACCATCGGGATGTCATTATTGGGTCCTTAGGGAAGACAATTAACCCTAACAACCCATCCGTGGCAGACCCACAGAAAAATGGGAGGGCATCTGATGTAAAATCTGTGATCTGGTGTGGCTGTATAAATCCACTCATATTTTTAAAAAGCCTGTTGACTCTCCTGCCCATCATCAAATAATAAAACATGTAACCCAAGCTTGTTCAAGCTAAACTATGCCTGCAAGTCAGACGTTTACCTTTCATCTAAAGACGAACAAGTTAAATATTCTCTCACTATCCTCATAAACCTCTTTCAGATTTTGAACTCATCCTGAGCGCACTATGTTTGAACTGGAAATAAAGGGGATGGGGGGGGGGGGGGGTAATCATGCCCACTCATTCACACCTGGGTGCAATTTAGACTTGTCAAGGGGAATTTCAGAGGAGCCAGAGGAAATCCCTGCACACACACACAGGGAAGAAAAAGATTGGGAACTCCATAAAAAAGGGATGTAACCAAATAAATTATTGAACACATTGAATACACACAAGCGTTTTATACAGATACAAATACAGGTAAAATACTATTTGGATTTTTAGAAAGCTACACAGGCTTGAGTATTAAGTGTGCAAGTTGTGGTGCAAATAGAGGTATAAGTGTTGCAGGATGATGCTAGCTATGACAAACTAGCTTCAAACCAAATTACGATCAAAAGATTTTATAGAGAGATTTGATTTTATAAGAGCCAATAATATACATTCATTAAAAAAAATTATTTAAAACTCATACTGTACATGTGTTCAGGTAAAACCAAGTATATACTTAGTATATTTAGTAATGTAACTGCACACATATACTGTATGTTTAGATTAAAACTGATAATACACACATCAATCATAAGTTTAAAACCACTTCCCTAATAAGCTGCCAAAATACCGCTGATGCTTTACTGCACTGACCTCACAAGACCTCCGAAGGCATGCTCTGGTATCTGGCACAAAGATGATAGCAGCAGATCCTGCAAGTCCTGTACATTGTGAAATGATGCCTCTGTGGATCAGACTTGTTTCCCCAACAATATTGGGATACTTATAGGGCCACTGTGCTAAAATGCGCGCACACACACACACACATACACATACACACACGCACACACAGAACATTTACGTACTGTTGGCTTAATAACTGCACCTCATGTGCTATGATGTTTATCAGTAATAGTATTTTAATGACATCCCATAAATTCATTTACAATGTTTATATTGTGTTTCTACACCTGAAACATTTTTTTGTGCAAATGCACACACATGCTAAGAACTGCTGACACCCAGTCACATGAGAACCATACCATTAAAAAAAAACTCAGCTATTCAATGATTTATTTGTAGCAGTTTTTGACTATGGTCCTGTCTATCCAAAGATAACGATAGCTCTTTATTATTATGATACAAAGAAAGCACACCCTCCTTTAATTCTATGTTTTTCATTATCAGGGCCTCAATAACAACTGTTTGGTTTTCAAAATCCTCTACATAAAACACAATCAGTTCTCAATATGCAGTAATTTTCCCATAAACTAAACTCAGAAGAACACTCAGAAAACAGGCCTGGAATATAAAACCTAAAATTCAGTATCATCCAGAGCCACCAAAAGCAACGCTAACTTGATGTGAACATATTTCCTCAGAGAAATTTTGGCCCTGAGAAATTTTATTCCTGCTCAATTTTTACAACATTTCTTCAGATCATTGATGTTAGACGACATTCATTTAGCTCTGGACTTTGATATGACCATTCCAACACCTTTATTCTTTACTTTATTAAATATTCCCATGTCAATTTGCTGGAGTGTTCAGAATTATCATCCTGTTGCCTGCTGTACAGATTTTTTTTATTATCTTATAGTAGAGTTGGTCGGCATGGTGTTCTTAGTGTTAGCATTGTGTTAGCATGGACCTTGCACCTCCAGGTTTAATTCCCAACCTGCATGTGTGCATGGAGTTTGCACCTCGCAAATGGCATGTGTGCATGGAGTTTGCATGTTCTCCCTGTGCTTGATGGGTTTCCTCCGAATACTCCGGTCTCCTCCCACAGTCCAAACACATGCAGATTAGGCTAATTGGTGTTCCCAAATTGCCTGTAGTGTGTGAATGAGCGAGTGATTTTGTGGATATGTGTGAGCCCGTGTTGGATTGGTACCTCACCCAGAGCATTCCCCGCATTGTGCCTTAAGTCTCCTGGGATAGGCTCCAGGACACCCATGTACCCAGGATAAAGTGGTGCAGACAATGAGTGAGAGTAAGGGAGTACCGTCGATTTCATCATTGTCTCAAATGATCGCAAGGATGAAATTGTTCAAAATAAGCCAAAATCATTGTACCTCCACCAACATCCAGAACAGTTGGTATATGGGTGTTTGTTTTAACATGACCAGACATCTTCACATTTGTCTCATCTGTCCAAAGATCTTTTGTGGTTTAATCAGATACCATTTTTTAAAACCTACGCCTTGCCATATTCTCTGTGGAGAGAAAACACTTTTTTCTGGCCACCCTGAAAGCCATATTAATTGGTCTATTTCTTATAACAACAAACGTTTACTGTGTTTACAGAGACCTGCAGGTTACATGATGTACATCAAGTTCATCTTGAGTCACTGGGAATGAAACGTTCTGACTGGGAACAGAATTTGGTGGGA
>JAAGKR010008047.1:0-23987 GCA_011419295.1 Clarias macrocephalus | reverse complement strand
CCGAAGCAGCTGCAGGAATTTTCAGTCAGAACGGTAGAGCAGGAAGCTGAAGCACAGCACTGCAGCACGGCTAGTGAGTTTTTATAATATAAATCGGCATTAAAAAGTTAGTTTAATTTAACAGACAAGAGGGCGGCATCATTTCAATGTGAGTTGTATTACTTTGTGATTATATGTTTATATTCAGTTCGCACGTAAAAAATGTAAATGTTTTACCCACCCATCCTGTAAATAACAAGGTAAATTAGCTTATTTAGCTTAGCATCCAATGATAAACCTAGAAGAAAAAGAAGAACAACAACTTTACCTCGAATGTTTTGGTAAGAGTTTTCTGAAAAGCTTCTAAAATAACATTATATTTACACCTAGCAATGACAGTTAACCGAACTTGCAAGCGTGAAGGTTTAGTGACAGAAGAAAAAAGACTAGACTAAAAAAAAAAAAGCCTAAACCCCCCAAGAACAACCGAAGAACATTTACTGATCTGTTTACTTCAGATCAGTTTTTGCTCAGATTTTGAAGAAAATACTTTGTGTAACTCACATTACCGGTTATTTATACTTAGCATTGAGAGCTAACGCAGCTTATATGTTAGGTTCTAGTGAAACATCAAATTAAAAGTGTAAGGTATTCCTATCCCTGTGTGAATGTACCTACAGTAGATATTAATACAACCCATGTGCATGGACATAAACACACCTGTACACGCCCGCGCACACACACACGGCATTTTCTAAACAATGCTATTAAACATCAACCAGATATTTTTTTTCATGGGAAGATGAGGCTAAACTTTTATTACATCCTAATCTGATTATAGATGTTAACTAACACCCCTATGCCATTACAACGCTGCTATGACAAACTGAAAACAAATTTACTCTTTTCAAAAAGGGTATAGTACCTGGTTTTTAACACATGGTCCATATATAAGCACATGTAAAACCAGCTAGACTTTTCACCGATCTGTTGGATGAGTTAAACACGCCATTCCTGACTGATCACGGCACTGAGTGCACTGACAATTCACGGAGCAGCTTCTGTTTCTTCCAGTATTACTAATCACTACACACACACACACACACACACGGTCACCTCAGCTCTAGTGTTAGAGAACTAAAAAAAAAAAAAAAAAACTAAATAGTCAGAGTCCTACCTAAAAATGTGGATAAAACAACAGATTTAGATGAACACCCTGAAAAAATAAACCCTTTTGTGACTAAGCAGAAGAGGCGGAGGCGGGGTTTCGTCACGCGCAGATCCGGCCAATCGCAACGTCCGAGAGAAAACCTGTTTGATTCCCCTTTCAACAAACTCCGCGCGCATCCCGCACCAGACGAGAACTCGCTGTTCATGCGCCACGCACGTGTGACATCGGACAAGCTCACGAGCTAAAACCGTTGACCCGCAGACTGGGCTTTTGTCGCGCGTATTATTCTTTTCTTAGACTCGCTCGCTCGTATGCTCGCAACAACGAGAGCATTTTTCTTCTTCTTCAAGTCCTCGGGCCCGCGACTCGGGGCTCTGACTCTCTGGTAACGCTTTTTCTTCTTCTCTTTAAGTAAGTTGAAAAACTGACAAGTTCAACAGTCCCCAGTCATTCAAAGTGATCCACGTTTTTTAACCACACTGATTTAACCTCACTGTTCTCCTGTTGGTAATAAATAAATCTCCCAGTCTTAATAGTTAAACACAAACACATTGAAATGTTTCCCCTCACCAAGCATAACTTTCAAATAAAAACACACTGAAAAAATCCTTACAATGAATGAATAAATAAATACATATATAAATGAAATAAATAAATGAAATAAACAAAGAAAAAAAAATAAATGAAATAAATAAATAAATGAAACGATATCTAACGCATAAGCATCCCCCCCCCCCCCTTTATCATTCCTCTAGGCCATAAAACGTCGTAAAGGTCATTCAAAGGTCAACTCAAAAGTCATAGAAGGGGCAATAAAACTGTCAAAAAGCAGTTTGACGAAAGGTGGTTAGGTATTATTTTTGACATTTAAATGTAGTGGTCAATTTCACAGCAGTCTTACAAGAAGTCTGCAATGACATTAAAAATTAAAATATAATTTTTCAACAAGAAAGAAAAAAATTAATCGTCAAAATATAAAAAGATCACAAAAAAAAAAAAAAAAAAAAATTTCCAAGAGCACTCACCTATTACAACCACTCTCTTGCTTGGCGCGAATATTAATGACCTAACTGGAAGCAATTTCCAACATGGCGCCAGCCAATGAACAGAGAGTGCAGGTTGATTATTATTAAAGGGCCATACACTCACAAAAATTCAAGTGGAAGCACCTTTTTTAAGCCTGTTACACTCAAATGTGAGGCAAGTATTAGTGCAATATTTCATTTGACATATTTTTAATCTACCGATATTCCTTTATGATAAAGTTTAATGACTGTTAGTACTACATTTTCATTTTGGTCACTATAATATAGACATTTTGGTTACATTTTACAATAAGGATGCACTTGTTAACATTAGTAAATGTATTAGATAACATGAACTAACAATGATTAATATAGTTTATGATCATTTATTAATATTAGTTAATGTCAATACAATTGTTCATGTTAGTTCATTGTACAGTTTAAACTTTTGATTTTATAAATATGAAGTAAACATGACGTAAGATTATTAAATGCTGTAGAAGTATTGTTTACAGTTTGTGTCTGTATATTTACTCGTATAACAACTAGCCGTGTAATAAACGGGATAATTTACAGCCAGCCTCCACTTCACATCAGGGTGCTGATCACCGTGTCTAAACAGCAAAGAGCAAAGAACTCCAGCCCCATTTCCATCCCTCTTCTCCCTACCAAAATTCCCAAAAGATATTCAATCAAAACTGGATAACAAAGAACCTTATCATAAGATCAGCTCCTACCGGCATATGATTATACGTGTGCTACAAGAGAATATGGCTGAGTATACACTGTAAGTTAAAAAGTATTTTAAAGAGTATTTTTGTATATTTCAAACCATGGTAAATTTATGTTGTAAATTTTGATAGATATCCTTCAGACAAGGACTATGTTTGTGTAGTCAAGGCTCTCATCTCCAGATACCCTTTCCTGAGAGACGCAGAGGGAAATGGATGTGTAGGTGAAATCTTTAATATTGTTTTGTCATTAATCTATTTCAGTACCAGTCAGTTCAAACAATAGTACTGAAGAATATGAAAGAGATTTGGTAATGTGTAGGGGGAAGTGGGGGGTACAAACACTTTAAAGACTCTGTGAAGTGTACGTTTTTTCCTTTAAGTAAAAATATGTTAGTCTTAAGGATATCAGTTCACTGGCTCCAAAACTCAAAATTAGATATAATAAAGATATAAGCATTTAAACTAACAGTCTTACACGTGTGCTTACGAAAACCTATAACCAGTTAATATTTATGGGGGGGGGGGGGGGCAGTTATCTGCACACTGTAGTACTGAGTCGCGTCTGATATAACACATTGGATGCGTCGTGCGCCACCTTGAGCTAAAGTTCTACTCCAGATGCAAGATTGGACAGTTTATCTATTTTTCTTTCAATTTTAATTTAACAATAGGTGACTTTTAAATGTTAATCAATAAATGCGCTCCATATGATGAAGGTTATTTAATATGTGGTAAAATCAAATGATTTTTTCTGTATTAATGCAGAGTTTTTCCATTCATCGTGCTGTCTGGGATGAAGTCAGTTTGTACAGTAATGTTGATTTGGAACAAATAAAATGTATCTTAATGTTAAACTGTGTGAGTGTGGCTCTGTGGCTCTGCAGGATTTGAAGCTCTTAATGCTTTATGATTGTGTTTGTTTTCATCTGTGTGATCAGCGCTTCTACTGCAACTTTCTGTTGCTGCTTCATTTGTGTTTTTATCTGGAGGTTCTGTACTCATTCAGATAATGTGCAGTAGGATCATAGCTCACCTTACAGCAAAAACATGAAAAGCTGGAAAATCTGAAAGTCTTTGGCAGGGAAGTGTTTTCTCATAATTGACATAAGATCCTGTCAGTGGCAGAGAAAGAGTTAAAGGGATAGTTCACCCAAAAATGAAGATTCTGTCATCATTTAATCACACTCATGTTGTTCTGAATCTCTATGAGTTTCTTTATTCTGCTGAACACAAATGAAGATATTTGTGATGGTAAGCAGACAGTTGATGGTACCCATTGCCTTCCATAGTATTTGTTTTTCCTGCTATGCAAGTCAATAATTCTCATCAACTGTGTGCTTCCTCAAGCATATATCAAAATATGTTCATTTTTATTCATCAGAATAAAGAAACTCATACAGGTTTAGAACAACATAAGGGTGAATAAATGATGAAATGAACACTGCTATTTGGCTTTTCAGAAACATTGTTAGTAAGGCACATTTAAATTTCTGTCCCAGAACATAATAAGTTAAGCTTGACATTTATTTTTTTTTACTATAGCATACTTGGCACATTTCTCTAAAAAAGAAAATGTAAAACTGAACGGTCCCCACTTGTTAATGAAGAGGAGGTTAAAAAGATGAAAGTGAAACATGGACATGATTTAAAGAATCCTAGGGAAAAAGAGGCGAGTTGTCAGAGAAGCAGCAGATCTGTAATAAGCAACGTCAAGCAGTGACAAATTAAAATTTATTAAATTAAATTGTAGTCTTAACTAAGGGCCGGATCTTAATTACGACGCTGTAATTACATGTGTGTGTTTTTGCTTTATAGGCAGTTGAAGACTGTCCTCTATTGGTGAGGACGCTGCTTCAATTAATGTCCATGTGAAGACCTTACAGGACCAGTACAGGAAGACCCAAACGGATGCTGCAATAGTGGATGAAAAAATGAAACAAATTTGCTTGGAGGAGAAGATAAATAACAAATGGCATCCTGTTGCTGAAATCTTTCAAAAATATCCCTTTCTCAGGACCCTTCAGCTGAAAGTAATATGTAGCTTAACCATATTGTTTTAAGTCTGAGCTGTGTTTCCCAGAAGCTTTCCAAGCCTAAGCTGATGGAAGAGATCGTCACTCAAGTGAATCAATCCAAGATCAGTGAATCAATCGGAGATCAGTGAGTGAATCGCATAAAGGAGGATGTGAAAGAGCTTTTCTCCTCATTTAATAAGATTATTAGCAAGACTTGGCACAACTGCAAAGGAAGACCGTATGAGTGACAGATGATGTCTATGACTGTTTACACTAGCTATCACCAAAGACTTCAGAACACTTCAAAAGAGCACAAAAGTCATTTTTAAAATCATTTAATAATTGAAACATAGGGCTGGGCGATACAGAAAAAAAATCACAATATAATGTTTCATATCATTCAGTATCGGTAATTATTGAATATTTATTAATGAAGACCAGTAGAAAAAAAGTTAGAATTTAACCACTTTATTTTAATTTACCAACATTACTAAGGCAAATTATTTTAATAATCAAAAACTAAAAAATTTGAACAAAAATATCTTGTCTAAATCTAAGTTTGAAGAGACTCTTAAACTTAATAAATAAAATGTTACAAAGTGTGTGCAATTGTAAAGAACACTAAAGCAAACTTTGAAGTAGATCAACATCTGTAAGATGTCAATAATAACAATACACAATAAACCTCAAACTCTGTAAACAAAACAAATTATAATAATCAAATATGAGCTTTCGAGTAGAGGAACCAACCATCATTATTCACATACACCTGTACATTGCAACATGACAAATTGCGAGAAAGAAAGACAAGTTGGTTCCCTCTATCTCTGGATTTAATGCTGTGAATGTGACTACATTACCCCCTGTGCTAAAAGTTCTTTCTCAGGGGTTGCTGGTGGCTGGGATGCACAAGTAATTTTTTGCAAGTTTGCTCACTATTGGGAAGTTGCGCTCATGTAGCACTACATCCAAAGAAACTATATGTGGATGATTATGCAACTATTAATTAACTTTACTCACAGATAGCTGAGTGTAATCGATGGCCAAAACACTGCGACGAGTGCAGTTGTTGAGTGAAGTGGCTCACCATATTCGCCCCGCTGTAAGTCGTGATGCACACGCGGAGCAGCGCATCAGCTCGGGTTTGCGCAATAAATTCACACGTGGTGTTTCCAGGAAAATATGCGGTGTCCAAGCATTTACTCTTTAGATTCCAGTTGTCATTAAAATGTACGCTTAAGCTGATGTACGGGTCACACGTGCGGCTTGTCCAGACGGCAGCTTGCTCTCCACTGTTTTTCTACACTTTGTAGTAATTCTTTTTGTATTTCTTTGGCAATGTAGTACGCGATCGTGTGGGTTATATCATTGTATCGCTTGGAGGATTTTTTATAAGGCATTGTTGCCGAGTACCTCTCCATTGCACAAGCAAGTTGCTTGTGTTTCCATACTTGGCCGGGATGTTTTTTTTTGTTTTTTTGCAAAGCACACACACAACATTGTTCTGGTGTTGATCAGAAGAAAAGAAACCAAACAACTGGTGAGCTGATTCATCATTTCTGATTCACAATCTCCTCCCTACTGCGTGGCACGGCACTCATTTTCGCGTGTGTTATACTGACATGAGTTGGTGATGACACAACGCAGAGTGGCTGCGTAAGCTTATTGCCTGTTTCCTGGTCACTCGTGCCACGCTCATTCATCGGGAGATCTTGAGATGTTGAGATTAAGGAAAGGCGCACGCTCAGTAGGCCGCGTTTTAATAAAACTATAGCGCTTCATACTGAATGTTTTTTTATCGTTATCGACAATGGTCTACCGTCAATAAATACCGATACCGTTTTATCGCCCAGTCCTATTAAAACACTAAAAATTCATTGCTTGTAAATAGGGCTGTAGCTATTGAATATTTTAATAAATCGAGCATTCTACCAAAAATTTAATCGAGTAATCGGATAAAATGTACTTTTGCTTAATTAAACAGCAATGTAAAATATATAAGAGAAACAAAGATTAATTAGTTTTCTTTTTAGAAAAATCTACTTTTATTTTTTAAATGCATACAGCATTTGATCCAAAATAAACATTGTCATTATTCACAATACAAGGAAGAGCTTAAAGGTGACTGAGATGAATTAAGTGCATTACAGCCATACATTCTTATTTTAAAGCCTTTTCTCAGATGCAAAAACAAAAAAAAAAGGTATTTCAAATGACTTTAAGTATCACAAAAACCAAGGCACACATTAAAATAAATTATAATATATTTTTATCGCTCCCTTCCATTTTGCAGCCCGCAACAAAACGCTCCCTCAAATCAATACACAGGTACCTGTTTGCGTCTCCTTCCGCTTTGTTGGTGACGTAAGTGTTTCTTCTTCGTCTGTGTTTACTGGCGGCCTGATCCGGAAGCATGCTGTGTCACACCAAACAAATAATTGCGCATAAACATAACGCAAGCTTTTAAAATTCATTAAAAGAAGCTTTGAGGCAGAAGATTTTGCCTCGATCATTTTTTGTAATCAAATTACTCGAGTTTGGCACAGCCTTCACCTCTGGATGGATCTGTAGATATTGCATGGCAACTCACTCAAGTAAGAATGAGTTTTTCAGTGAGGACAAGTTTATTCTTAGAACTTCAGAAGTCCACAAGTGTCACTTGGATTCTATTAGAGAAAACCTCATCAACACTGCAGTATATGGTGTAGAATCTGTCCATTTAATGAACTGTTACTTTGACGTGATGTATGGACTGCCGTCTGACTTAATGCAGGACTTATAAGGTGTAATGCCATGAGTAGTCAAACTTGTGTTATGTAAGGCACACAGAGATAATCATATGACAGGAAGTAAATGCTGAATTGAGTCATTTTTCAGGTCAAAGGTCAAAATGATAGAACAAACAAACCATCCCAGCTATCTGAGAACATTTTGCAGAATTTGCACATCTCAGGATCAGCCTCGCAAGAATGGTGCTTACTTAGGCTTTTGCCTTTTTTGATTGCACATCGGATTCCACCTGATTCCAAATTTTTGGAATGTCTATCTTCTGTGTCAAGAAATTACAGATATTATCAAGGCACCCGTGGTAAAAAGAGAAAGCCTACCAATTCTCAACATTAAATGAAAGAGTTCTTGCAGTAGTTAAAAGATGAATTTGGCATCATCACACCAGAGTGTCATTATCTCATACATCATGCCAGACTCATTTCATGTCATGTCCCACTGTGGCCTCTTTGGTGTGTTTTGAAAGCAAGCATCAGTATTTTAAAAATGTATCTAGCACCTGTAAAAACTTCATTAACATCGCTTCTTCTTTAAGTAAAAGACATTGTTGGGAATTTTCATCTGGAGGAATGTTGGTGATTATGAAAAGTTTACTGGAATGAGCGTGAGCACTCCTTTTACATCTTTACGCTTAGAGCCTCAAAATACACTTAAAAGGCACAGAAAATGTCAAGCCATAGATTTTTGCAGGTAAAAAAGTTAATGTGAAAGACGTTTCTGTAAGCAATGTAAAATACACAACCAAAGATGTGTTTTTTATTGATGCATACAGGTTAAGTATGTTTTAAACTTGGATATGTTGTGGATACTGTGTGGTAAACTGTTGCTCCCACAATCATTTGATTCTCATTTTCATACATTTCATGTTTCATATAACAAGGATTGGTTTTGCATGATGCCAGGAGAGGAACCGGACTACCAGGTACTTGACCTGTATATGTTTCACTCACTCACTCACTCATCTTCTATACCGCTTAATCCTATATTCAGGGTCACGGGGAGCCTGGAGCCTATCCCAGGAGACTTAGGGCACAAGGCGGGGTACAGCCTGGACAGGGTACCAATCAATCACATGGCACACACACTTACATTCATTCACACAGTACGGCCAATTTGGGAACGCCAATTAACCTAACCTACATGTCTTTGGACTGTGGGAGGAAACCGGAGTACCCAGAGGAAACCCAACTGCTCTTTATTTCTCTACCCATCTCGAGGCAGCTGGAGATTGTGACAGCTTCAGTAGACAGAGGTCAACCCTGCGAGGATCCTGAGGCATCCAGAGAAGAAACACCTCCAGCTGGATTCTGCTTCATGCTGCTCCTGAGCTCCCAGTGATTCAGACACCCTCAGACGCCATCTGCCCTCTGCACCTGCTGACTCATCCCTGTGCTGAACTGGACTTCATGTTAATTTATATAACTTCTGTTATATCGAACTTTCAGCTGTGTAACACACATGATGTCGTTATATGATCCCTGTTATCCATTATCACCCAAATGAGGATGGGTTTCCCTGTTGAGTCTGGTTCCTCTCAAGGCTTCTTCCTATTGCCATCTCAGGGAGTTTTTCCTTGCCACTTTCACCGTCACCCTTGGCTTGCTCATCAGGGACAATCTCATTATCTAGGCACATTCTTCTCACACATACACACTTCTATAAAATTTCTTTTCATTGTGTAAAGCTGCTTTGAGACAATGACCATTGTTAAAACACTATAGAAATAAAAATTTATTGAATTAATTTAAGCCAGTGTTCAAACATTTGATACATTTTCATAGTCACTGATAACAAATTGATTGAATGTCTTATTCAATAGGACAATTACTTTTATAGTTCCCAAAGAAACCGATCAGACACTAATAAGGTACAAAAGGGCGTGTCACTGTGGTGGTACCTTCAAGGACAAAATTTGTACCTTTGATTAAGGTAAAATAATGTTCCAGCAAATTTATAAAAACAAAAGGTACATTTTGGTTGCCCATGGTACAAATAATGTCCTTGATGGTTCAAACAGGATTGGTACAATTTTTCTTTCTCTATATTAAGGTACAATTTTGACAAGGGTTTGTACCTTCATTAGTACAAATGTATTTCTGAGTGTTGTGACTCCTTTATACACATCATTTACATGATTATGTAATGAATTGAAGGTGAAACACATTATTATGTTTGGCTTGGTGTATTTTTAGATCATAACCCTCACAGAACTGTATAGAACCTTAAAACTCAGCAGCCAAGCCCTCGTCATTCTGTCACAAATACACAAACAATCAGAAGTCTTAGGTATTGTTTAATTCTGTACATTCTGTAATTTATTAACAGTGTTATAAAACGTACATTAAGGAAATGCTGTTCATTGGTTATGTTCCCTCCCAGAAACACACATACACACACACACACACAGAATAATTTATTTGAGCTGAATACTACCTTTTTCTTACATTTAAAATGCTTTACTTTTTAATCTATTAAGTATTTATTACATGTTACACAGATATTTCTAGTTTTCCTGAGCCTGTGTAATAGAAGTTTTCTGTTAAATTACCATATGGCTCAAACACAATGAATTATAATTCTAGATTTTCTCAAACTGATCACACTCTGTCTGTTTGTCTGTCTGTCTTTAGGAGTTCAGAAAGGAAATGCTGCATTCTGAAATACGAGTCTTACAATTTAGTGTGTGAAACTGATTTTAACACGTCTATTTTGTTATATTGAAGGCTTATTTGTTTATTTAGTTAGTTATTTAGTTTGTTCAGTTTAGAGATGAAGTCTGGGGCAGACATCACCGGCTCACTGCACAACAGAGCTTTAATATTGTCGAAGGCAGTCTGACATTCGGGTGACCACACAAAAGGTGCTAAAGGACTAAGTAAAGCAGTCAGCGGAACCGCAACAGACGAAAAGTTCCGGCAAAAGCACAGATAGTAACCCGCCATACCCAGAAATCTGCGTAATTCTCGCCTGGTTTTTGGCCTAGGAAACTCATTAATTGCTGTAACTTTTGCTGTTACCAGTCGCACTTTGCCTTGTCCTACTTGTTTACCTAAATAGGTCACTGTTGCTTTGCCAATTTCACATTTAAGGTTTAAAGTCACAGATGCTCTCTCTAGTCGCTTGAGTACAGTCTCCAACAACAATACATGCTCAGGCCAAGTCTGTGAATAAATGACCAAATCGTCGAGATAAACATTGCAGTTAGGAACGTCTGCAAGCACCAAACTCACCAGTCTTTGAAATGTTGCAGCAGCATTTCGCAACCCACAAGGCATGACGTTATACTACAAGGAACAATCTGGGGTTACGAATGCTCAGATACAAAATCTCAGATGCTCTATCGGTCAATGGAACTTGCCAGTATCCTTTAAGAAGGTCCAACTTACTGACAAATTTAGCTGACCCTACGCTATCAACACAATCTTCCATTCTTGGCATTGGAAAGCAATCGGATATCATCACTGCATTCACGCGCCGGTACAAAAACGCTTAGAACCATCTGATTTTTCAACCAACAAACATGGGGAGCTCCAAGGACTACTGCTAGGCTTAGCTAGTCCCTTCTCCAACAAGTACTGCGTTTCCTGCTTCATTAAATCTCTTTTAAAAAGCATTAAGTCTATAAGGATGCTGTTTAATGGGCTGTGGGTTGCTTATTGTAATGTCATGGTGTAGCACGTTTGTTATCGAGGGAACATCACCCAAAATAGAAGGAAACCTGTTAAGGAGATCAACTATATCTTGCCTTTGATCAGCATCAAGGTGGTGTAAAAAAATTGCCAAGTTTGCTAGAGTTTCGGAGTTTGGTAGCCTGGCAGACAACGGGGTTACCTCAGACTTCACAAAACCATCCCAGTCACCATTCTCCTTCTGCACAGCTAGGCCCTGGTCACAAGCAATACTTATCGGGGAAACTACATCCTTTTCCTTGCCAGTAGTGAGAGGTCCTATAGCATCTCTAGAATGATAAGCTTTTAACATATTAACATGACACATTCGTTTTTGCCGCTTTCTATCGGGAGTCTTGACTACATAATCAGTCTCACTCTTTGTCTCTAGGATCTCGTATGGCCCAGAAAATCGCGCAGACAACGTAGACCCTGGAATAGGAAGTAGGACCAGTACTTGGTCACCAACTGCAAAGGATCTGGTTACGGCACTTTTATCATAGCGCGCTTTCATTTTCCCCTGAACTTTGGACAAAGACTCACGAGCTGAAGCACAAGATTTCTGTAGCCTTTCACGAAATTTACTTACGTAATCTAACACATTGGTTTTCTCACCCATCTCAATACCTAACATTCTCTCTTTTAAAGCTTTTAATGGTCCCCTCACGGTATGCCCAAAAACCAGTTCTGATGGACTAAACATCAGGGATTCTTGGACTGTCTCTCGCATTGAAACTAGAAGTAAAGGAACGCCTTCATCCCATTCATTACCCATCTCAATACAATACTTTCTCAGCATTGCCTTTAATGTCTGGTGGAATCTTTCCAACATCCCCTGACTTTCAGGATGGTAAGCACTAGATGTACGGTGTGTAATGTTTAATGTGTTAAAGACTTGAGAACACAACTTGGACAGAAAATTAGTACCTCGATCTGTTTGTACAACCTTAGGTAAGTCGAACGTAGTAAAAAACTTCATCAAAGTTTTGACTACTGCTTTAGCAGTAACTTTGCGCAGTGGAATAGCCTCGGGATATCTGGTAGCGGCACACATAATTGTGAGCAAAAACTGATTACCAGATTTAGACTTTAGGCAAAGGCCCCACACAGTCTACTATAACATGCTTAAAAGGTTTGCCCAGAGCGGGGATTGGGATCAACGGAGCTGGTGGGATCACCTGATTAGGTTTACCCACGTAAACCCATGGCAAGTCTTACAATACCGTATTTGATCTCGCTTAAGACCTTGCCAAAAAAAGTGTTGCAAGATACGATTGTAGGTCTTGGTTATCCCCAAGTGTCCTGATAACACATGGTCATGTCCTAATGACAAAACTTGCGAACGAAAGACAGTGGGAACTATCACTTGATACCCTACATTCCACCCATCCTCGGTAGAAGTACCTTTATGCCATTTTCGCATAAGTAACCCATCTTTAACAAAGAAAAAAACGTTATGTAACTTGCAGTTCTCCACTGACTTAAAACATTTTGTCAAAGAAGGATCATTCTTTTGAGCTTCGATGAGTTTCACGAGTGACTGTCAAAGGCAAAATGTTCCCTCACATCATCACCGGCACTAACCTCAGGTCCTGCAAGTTCCCCAGAGTCAGCATCTATATCTAAAAAAGAGTCTGATAAAGATATGTCAGTATCTTTTTTTGCTTGTGCACGTGTAACCGCGCATGTGGGAAATGCATTTGGGTATTTTTGGAATAACTCATCTGCATTAATTTGAGTCGATAGCTCATCTACTACCTCTAGTGAAGGCATCACCTTCCCACCAGCTAGGTCGTTACCCAAGATGAAAGATACCCCCTTTACTGGTAATGCAGGACAAACTCCTACCTCTGCAAAATTAGTAATCATTTCAGACTGAATGTGGATGCGATGTATGGGTACTTTCATAACTTCCATACTGAAGCTCTGTACTAGTCTACTGGATCCAACTGATGATTGACTTGAAAAGGGGAGAACCTTAGTACATATGAAGGACTGTGAGGCACCTGTGTCACGCAATATCGGGACCTCAACTTGGTCAACCTTCTTACCAGTCAAAGAAACAAAACCTTTAAACAAGAAAGGCAAATAAGTAGGGTCTGGCAGTTCCTTTTCTTGTTCAGGCAATGAACATGAGTTAGCAGAGTTAATCAATGCAACTTCCTTTCTCTGAGATTGTTGCTTACGCTTCAGGGTTAGACAGTTGGCTATTACATGTCCCTTCTTATGGCAGTAAAAACATATTTGAGTCTCCTTAGACTGATCACCATTTTATTTGGGTGGCTGAACGTTCGCTACGGCCCTAGGGACTGAACCCATTTTGTCTGAAATACGTTTTTATGTGTAAGCACAAACTCGTCTGCCAAGACTGCGGCTTGCGATAGTGTTGTCACTTTCTGCTCATTCAAGTAGCGTACCATCCTCTCTGGAAGACATTGTTTGAACTCCTCAAGTAGCATTAGCTCCTTAAGTGAAGTAAAGTTATCAGCCTTACTAGCAGTGCACCATTTATCAAAAAGAATTGACTTCTCACGTGCAAATTCTACGAAGGTTTGAGTGGCATTTTTCTTTTGATTACAAAATCGTTGCATGTAAGCTTCTGGAACCAACTCATATGCTCCAAGTATGGCCGATTTAACCACATCATATTTCAAGCCATCTTCCAACGACAAAGTAGACTACACTTCCAAATCCTTGCCGACTAATTTGCATTGCAGTAGCAATGACCACACATCTCTAGGCCAACCCAAAGAAGTCGCTATTCGTTCGAAAGCATTAAAATAGCTATCCACTTCCGATTCTATAAAATTGGGTACCAAAGCAATATGCTTACCCACGTCAAATGTAGCTGAACCAGAATAAGTCAAATTATCACTCGCTCATGAGAGGCTTGGCTGTGCAGGAGAGATCGAAGTGCTCATAGCTGCTTCAAAATCCAACTTACGCAGCCTCACTTCCTTATCAGCCTGAATTTCGAGCTTGCGGACTTCAAGACGCAGATCGAACTCTGCTTGGCGAGCTTGTGCTCGCTCCTCCGTCTTTAGACGAAGCCGTGCCAGTCGCACATTTGTATGCAACTCCTCCCTCGAACTGGGAGTACCTGGCGAGAAGGGTTCAAAGGGTGGCCAAACAGCTCCGACGCCCACGTTAGTGTCCAACTCAGCCGTTTCTACCTCCTCTTTACCTGCCCCAAGCACCTCTTGCCCCTCGCCACGAGGATCCGTCTTTCTACCCGCCACAGCTAATTTCAAGACACCCAATTCGCATAGCCGATCTATAACTTCGGCTTTAATTTGTTTCTTGAGTGATTGCTTTGAAACAGGAATCTGATAGTGGATAGCTATTATCAACAAGTCATCTTTCCTACATTCTTCAATTACCTCCCATGAGGGATTGTCAATAAAGGTTTGTAAGTTAAATGACATGGTCAAGCTGCCTTTGCAACACACAAATCACTTAATTTCAAGTGCAAATTCAAGGAATGCCTCCACAACTAGTGTAAAAAGTGAACTTTTTTTAGGACAAGCCCCCAATTATGTTACAGTTTCCTACGTAGATGTTAGGTTAGCTCTAGGTGTCTAGGGGAGATAGGAAGCCGACATAAGAAAAATAATTTTTAAAAAAAGGAATATTAATATGGTAAACACCGTCACTAATTACAAAAATGAGGCAGACTCAAGACTGGCAATGAGCTTCAACAAACTTTAGTGAATGATGCTCAAACACACACCCAATTGCTCCATAATTACAGTGGAGACCCAAAAGTACAAACACACAGAAATGATATTTACAAAATATATACAAAAGATAGAATGACAAATTCAACAGTGGGAGGCACGAGCAGAGCTTAAAGCAAATAAATAAATAAATAAAATAAAACACCTTCTAACTAATGCGCGGCAGTCAGTCTTACCTAACAAACAAAACGAAAATAAAACTAGGGCGTAGGAAGCCCGCTAACTACACTGACTAACCAAAACAAAAATACAACAAACAGCTCTCGCTCCTAACTAGGGTGCCTAAACAGCGCTGTCCTCTACGTGCTGCGTATGTACACCCCAGGGCAGACTAACCTTGACTCCACACCGCGAATTGGAAACACGTCCACGTACTCACGCTGGGCGTAGACGAACAAAACCACACACAGCTAGTAGTTTAGCGTAACAAATCGCCGCCACAATGTTTGAAATACCGGAAGTAACAATTTCAGAATCGCCGTAACAATATGCATGAATGAAAGAAAAAAACTGCGTCACTTCCGGGTTCTTATACTCGACTGGGGCCGCCTCATTGGTTCCCATGGGATTCGCTGTCGCGCTGGGAACAGTGATTGGCAGGGGCGATGTCCAATCCCAGGACCTGAAAGATACGGGAGCCCAAACACAAGACATCCCACAAAATACTACGGGACGTAACAGTTGGTTATTAATGACTATAATTGTGTACTATGTGTGTAACAAAGAACTGAACCTAGATATTTACCTCAGTGGGTTTTTGTAATCAGTAATCAAATTTCTCAGGGTTTTTTTGTTTTGGATTAAAAGGAAAATCTCCAGGTTACTGTGTGATGCTTAGGTTTCCTTTTCTGTTTACAAAGACTCACCAGGATTAACCTAAATTTATGCTATAAGACGTTTGAGTTTTCTAAAATAATGTCAGAGGAGTGTGAGAAAATGACCTCTGAAAAGAGTCTAGAAGAGGAGCTGGGAGAGACAAAAAGGTAAGTAGTTTATATTAACAATTTAGGAAAAAAGAAAAAACACCTGGTCAGATATTCTGTGTGACCAGTACCAGGACCAGTTACCATAATTTACATAAACATCAGATTCAGAATGTATGTTACATTTAGAGACTTTAGAAGATAAACATGCTAAGACATTTCTCTTTACTCTTTAGTGGAACTGAGATAAGGACGAAGTCTCCTGTATCCAGCCATGTGTCCTTTAAGAGTGACGGGTCAATGCCAAGCGGTATCGACTTTAAAGAGGGAACAGTCACTCATGAAAGGTATCGTCACTAGTCACTTCCTGTAGCTTTTTAAAATCTCTCTATATATTTGTTCATTTATTGTCTAATGGAAAATAAAATTTAACATAACATCATCATGATTAGCAGCAGACATTTAGTTAGTTTGTTTTTAATACTTGGTGAAGAGATTTGTAAAAAAAGATTAACAGCTTTTCAGCACTTGAAAACCTCCACTAATCCCTTTACCACCCAATGCAGTAAAATGCCGAATTCAACGACCTTAAGAGGGAATATTATCAGGAGAGAGGAGTCGAGCCTAATCTCAAAGCACAGAATAAAGTTTTTTTTTACTTTAAAGTATAGAGAATCAGTTTGTTGAATCCTTCAGCTGTCAATCACCCTCAAGACCGTCCAGGTTGGGCTTCCTCATGCTTAATACTGTAGTTTAAACAAGAATTAAATTAAATATTAATCTAAAGAAATTAAGATCCTGGTGATGAGGAGGGAAATCCGTTTGTGATAGATAAAAGTCAGTCTCTCTTAATGGTATTACTAGCATTTCATTCTTTTTTTTAACACAATTAATAACGCCTTCATGATGCACAAAATGGACAAAAATTTGTGGACTCCTGACCATCACACACATTCATAATATTCATGACATTTCACATGATGTCATTCCTGATTTATTTCCCGATTGCTTTTATAATGTGCTCCACTGTTCTCTTCTGGGAAATCTTTTGCTAGATATTGGAGTGTAAATGTGAGGATATGAGTTCTTTCATATACAAAAGCATTACCAAGCTCAGGTACTGATGTTAGGAGGCCAAGGAGGCTCGGTTTATCCATTCCAGTCCAAACGAGATGGTTCAGTTGGGTTGAGTTCAGTCAGGGCTCTGTGCAGAACACCTGAGTTCTTCAACTGCAACACACTCTTAACACAACACGTCTTCATGGTGATGGTTTTATGCACAAGGGCATCGTCAGTAGGCATCGGAATCACCAGTCACCACATGATACAATGTTATCAAGATACTTAGGTGCCGAGTCAATTAATATTGCAATTCTGTAATTATCACAATTTTATAAGTATCCTGATTCAATTATACATTTTTTACAATTTCATAAAAATTTTAAGAACTTAAAACTTTTTTTTTTTAATTATAAAAAGTTGTCTTAAAAGTTTTTATTGACCTAAGCTTTTTTCAGCAGCTTCACAGCTGAATTGAACATGAATAATTTAATGTAGCCGTTCTTTATATTAGTTTTCTCACTTAAAAACCAAGAGTCTGTCACGACCTGTGGGTAGTCCGGACTGTTGTTAACGCCAAGGACTTAAATAAGGCGGGCATCTTTTAAGCATCTTTTTAATAACAAAATAAGACAAGACAAGAACAGAAAACAAATCACAAAAACACAGAAACTCGCCAAACGTAAAACTCAGTCTCTTACAAAAAAAACATACAGGCTCTTTTAAAATCACACAAGACGTACAGGCTCTCCAGAGCATGATCCACTCGCGCCCCTGTGGGCGGCATGCACACACCTGCGCCCCTATGGGCGAAACCACACACACTCGCGCGCCTCTGAGCGGCCACACTCGCACTCGCGCTCCTATGAGCGGTAACACACACTAAAAGCGTACCCGGGCTTAGAGTAGGCACAAATGGAAAACCCACACACAGACTGAGACACACACACACACACACACACAGGCAGAGACACACACACACAGGCAGAGACACACACACAGGCAGAGACACACACACAGGATAAGACACACAGAAGCTTAGAACACAAACAAATCACAAACCATATAGAGCTTTCTAAACATAAAACCAAACTCAACAAAACCCAAACTAAACCACAAAACAAACGCCGACCAAAGTAATGCCCTCTTAACATAATTAAAGCTCGACTCAGTTTCCCAGAACAACCAGCTATTTATAACTACTCTAATGAGCTACCTCGGTTCAGGTGAGTTCAGTCATCACCTGACCGAGGTGCCTTCTGGAAAACTGAGTCTACAAACAGAACTACAGAAACTAACAAACACACATGTCCACAGTGCCCTCTAGTGGCAGTCCCTTACAGCGTCATCCTTCATAATTATTGTTTTTAAACAAATGTAACAAATAATTCACTCCTACCACACTAGATGCCAATGTGTGAATAGTTTAGAGTGGACCACCTGTAGGGCTATTAAATAACATGCCAATATTTTACTGCCTCAAATACTTCCACAGTCTTGTTCCAGTGTAAGCCTGTAAGTGTAAGTGCATGTAATGTGCCGGTTTGAGACTACAGCAATTTGCTCTGAGTTTGGAGAAAAAGGTCGATCAGAGGCTTTTTAATGTGCACAACTTTTGATATTGTAATGCCACAAACGTGTTTCTGTCGCGCCACTCGGCTGCTTGTGCACACACAGAATTTGTTTTATCCAAAGTGATCGTTCAAGGCTGATCAAGCTGAAGTCAAGTGTAGAGCAGAACAGTGGCGGATTTAGCAATTTTGGGGCTCAAGGCGAACATGGATATGGAGCCCTCTGCATTCAGTGCATTTTTAAAAGTCTTACCTTAAAGTTCCCTTCACTCGTCATCCCACAGCAATCTTATCCAGATGTCTAGAACAGCCCTGTACTGTAGAAAAACAAACAAACAATTTTCTACAATTAGAATGTAACACATTGTCAGTTTACATATCTGATACAGATACCTTTGTATTTCATCATGATCAGCAGACTAATAGTTGGCCTCTGTCTTTTGTGCTGTTTCACTAAAGTAAGAAAACCCATGACAGGTCAATGGAGTGACACAAATAATACCAAAGAATACTTATTAAAATGATGACCTCTTAACTTCATCCTTGCCTTCCCGTCTTTGTCTTGCTCTTCTTCACTCTGTTTGTCTGTCTGTCTTCTTCTTCTGTCCCTTTAATGCTTTTAATTTTATGTATTTCTCCTGGTACTTGATTGCTTCTCCTTCCAATCCTTATAATGCATTTTACTGTTTCTCTTCATCACTATATTTACTTTCCTCTTTTTTGTATTTTGTCTTTGCATCTCTCTCCTTCTCCTTTATGGATTTTATTTTATTTGGATCTCTCTCTCTCTCTTCTTTTTGCTTTCTCCTCCTCAAATGTTATTTTCATGTCTTTCCTTCTCTTCTCCCCTTTTGACACTGTATTTCTCTAGCTCTTATTCTTTCTTGCTGTTTTTTTATTTTATTATTTACTTTTTTAAAATAGCTAAGTCTTCCTTCATCAAATGAGCTTTAGTGGCTGGGAAAACATGAATATTGGGGTGTTGGATAAAGAATAATATAAAAATAATGTTAATAAAAATATTTTAAATAATTAGAATAAATTATTTTTATAATAATTAAATAATAAACACAGTGTTATTGTGCGATCAATAGTGTAGGCCAAGACAATAAAATAAAATAAAATTACAACTCCGACGACGAACAGGAGCATTTTGAGGAGAGAATAAATCCAGCAGAGGATTTTCAAACAAGCTGTTATGACAATGGGTAAGTTATTAAGTCTTTCTCTTTTTCTGATAATATAAAGCTAATATTATATTTTTCCTCACTTCGGTTAGCTTATGTGAAACTTTGTCTTTCAATGTCACTTACATGTTTTAGGTCAGCATGATAATCGTGCTAACATGCTGCTTTATGTAGCTTAGCACAAACATGTTAGTTCAGGTGGCTAAGCTAATGTCTTATGGAGTTTACAGATGTTTGTAAATGTTCTAATGTATTTCACCTCGTTTTGGACCGCTTTAGATTATAGTTGTTAATATATATTTGGCTCAGTTTTGGTTAGCTTATGACACTGCTATCGGTAATGTTATTTAGCACAAGCATGTTAGCTACAGCTGGCTAAAACAATGCCTTATGCAGCTAAGAGATGTTTATGAAGATTTTCTGTGGTGTAAATCTTCACAATAGCTTTAGTTTAGCAGATATTTACAAGATCTGCTCAGGTGTAAATGTTTAGAATGTTTTTAATGTGTATGTAAAACATGCCTGGTGCATGGCATCATGCTAATGTCTGTGGTGTAAATGTTTGAGATGCACTACATGGTCTGTGGCCCATCAACAGATATTTGTCCAGCCTGTTGCCCATCAACACATACAGAGGGGCACAAAAGTATAGACACACTGACAGTTGTTATCTATGCTCTTTTTAAAACTTGATTGAATTATGTCAGCAGAGTAGTGTTATGTTTCCTCCAGAGATATCAGTACGCATTTTTGGGGCCTCTGTATAATTTTGTTCATTTACTTGGAACAATACAGGCTAACAATTAAAAAAACATTTTTTTTAGGAATGTGTCTGCATCACCCTTGCCTTCACCAGCACCGCGCACCGGGACACATAAGCGACGTTCAGTTTTGAAGGCAATCGAGAATCATACTGAGTAAGTGCACATATACTGTATGTGTGTGTGTATATGATGATGATGATGTACATTAGTTTCTTTTATTGTGTTACCAGCATGCTCGTTTTTTTTTTTTTTTTTTTTTCAAAATAGTTGTGACAGTGAAAATGATCAGCCATCTGTCCCCAAAACAAGCAGAGGCAAACAAGATGCAGACAAAATCATGGAAAACACAGACTGATGACGACACGGTTCCACAGATTCTGCGATTTCTGCCCGCACGGGAACCTGGACCTCACCTGCCATCTGCTAACTCCTATTCTCCCATGAGTCTCTTCAAACTATACATGTACTGACCATGTACCAGTTCCAGTAGCTGTGCTGACCTCAGACGCCAGAGATGCTGCCACTGCAGGTCGCAGGTTGTGTGTGCATTGCAAAGCAGTCCATGGCAAGCGGCAAAAAACACCTTGGAGATGCCAGGCATGTAACGTTCCCCTGTGTCTGCAGTTGAACAGGAACTGCTTTCAAGAGTGGCACAGGGATGTGTGACTGTAGACACCAAACACCCATTTTATCTTGCACTGTTCCTGTTTGCACCATTTTGCTTTGAATGTCTGTTTCAGTTGTTTAGTTACTTTTTTTTATCTTGGAGCACTTTTCTCACCATGTATTTTTTCAGTTTATTTTGTTCTGTTCTCGTTGCAGTTTTACCCTGAATGTATGTTTTTGTAGGGTTTTTGTATCATTCACTGCTTTTGTTTGCATTATTTTACCCTGAATATCTGTTTTTACGCATTTTATTTATCTAGAACTGTTCTAAATAAACTACAAACAAAGAATTTTTTTTTTTGTCCTCAAATTATTTTCTTGTAGCACTTCCCCCTGTCACAGACCTGACTGAAAGGGGTATTTATGCAGCTCATTATTCGGGTCTTTGTCTTCTCTAGGTTGAAGTAGAGCATTATTCATGATCATTCATGCCTCCTCGCATATTTCAATAATCACGCACTGTTTTTTTCTCCAAAGTACAAATTTGTACATACATGCTGCTCACATATTATTGTAGCCCAGTTTGTGTTGAAAACAGTGTAGTTAGCCTTTAGACCTTTATATGTTCATAAATAACTGAAAAATATACAAATGTCAAGACATGTCAAAACTTCTTCAGGGCCCCAAAACACCCTCAGACTCCTAAGGGTTAATCACTTCATCTCTGCAACTGTCTCAGTCTCCATGTCCTTACACATTATTTATCCTGGGTTTCTCAGTGTTTTATGTTTTTGCATCATTCTGTATTTACTCCAAAGACTGTTGTGTATGAAAATCCCAAGAGATCATGAAGTTCTGAAATACTTTGTACAGGTCATTCTGGTACCAACAACCGTATCACACTTATACTTACAGAGATCACAGATTTCCTTTCGTTCTGATGTTCAGTGTGAGCGTTACCCCAAGCTTCTGACGTGTGTTTGCATGATTTTATGAACTGTACTGCTGCCACATGATCGGCTGATTGGATAACTGCAAAGAGTGTCGATGTTCAGGTGTTTCTATTAAAATGGCCAACTGAAGCAGGAATGTGCAGCATCATAAAGGAACAGTACAGAAATCTGACAGACCTGGAACAGTAAGAAATAGAACTGAGTGAATTTGTGTTGTGAGCGTGTGGAGCTATAAAGGTAAAATTAACAGTGTTTGTTTATCCACAGAACCACGAAACAGAGCTCAGAAATCATCTCCAGAAATTCACTGGAGTCCATATTCAAGGTGTGCGTGTGTGTGTGTGTGTTTAAGAATGTAAATAGTCAAATATTACATAAGACATGGTCACTTCTCTTAATAATTTATGTGCAGTTGTGCAGAATATTATATATATAATTAAATAATTATCTGCTGTGATTCATGGCTTCTACCTCAGAGTGTAAACTACTCAAGTCATAAAGACTTTCCCCATGTGGGAATAAAATAGTCACAGCTTTATGTTTGACAGTTACAAAGCATTAATGCTGAGGCTCCTTCCATACATGCTTAATAAATCTGTACTTAAAGAAACTTCATAATATCAGTCATCAGCCTGAACACTGTTTAGTGTTTCTGTAGTAAATCCACCATACAGGTCTCTGTGAATGAGCCGTTACTATAGAAACAATAACATATTAGAAAGACAGCATTAATATAAAGCTGTGATTTGTAGCTGCACTACTGTCAGAGCTGCTGTTATGGAAAATTCATCAACATCCTCAGACCAATCAGGATCTAGAATTCAGCAGCACAGTAAAGTCACATGTTATCACAATATGTAGAATTCTTTTTACATTTAATTCATTGTTTGTCATCAGGAGCTGGAGCGCAAATTCATCAGATTGCTGAAGAACAAGTTAAACAGGTTCAAGAACCTACTGAGTGCTGATTACCCAGCATGCACTGAGGAGGAGGATCTGGACTGTGTTACAGAGGGTGTGCTGAAGATCACACTACACCTCCTGAAGAACATGAAGCAGAAATATCTCGCTCACAAACTGCAGATCAGTAAGAGTTTAAATTATTAAAATATTCTATGTCTTTAAAGAAGATAAATTAGTTCACTAATCCATATGATCTTACTGATACATTTTTATGCTAATTAATAGGATTTTTTGTCAATAAATGAATTAGTAATAGAGATATTATAAATTATATTTGATTATTAAATTATCTGTTTATTTTGATGTATTTATTAGAAATTAATCCCATTTTTATTCAGAATAATTTTTATGGATTCAAGTATTATACATATATGACAATAATGACCGTCACATGTCTCTGTGTGTTAGAACTGGCCTCTGTGTATCAGCGGAAGCTCAAATCCAAACTTCTAGATAAATGTAAAAGGATTAATGAAGGAGTCTCACAGCACGGGACATCAACACTTCTGAATCAGATCTACACAGAGCTCTACATCACAGAGGGTGGGAGTGGAGACGTCAATAATGAACATGAGGTGAGACAGCTTGAGACAGCGTCCAGGAGACCAGCAGTAGAGGAGACACCCATCAAATGTAATGAGCTCTTTAAAGACAAGTCCATCAGAAGTGTGCTGACTAAAGGAGTAGCTGGAATTGGAAAAACTGTCTCTGTGCAGAAGTTCATTCTGGACTGGGCTGAAGGGGAAATGAATCAGGACGTCCTCTTCCTGTTTCCTCTTCCCTTTAGAGAACTGAACTTGGTGAAGCAGGAAAACTTCAGTCTGATGAGTCTTCTTCATCAGTTT
>JAAGKR010008046.1:0-33360 GCA_011419295.1 Clarias macrocephalus | reverse complement strand
AGAGAGAGAGAGAGAGAGAGAGAGACAGAGAGAGAGAGAGAGACAGAGAAAGACAGAGAGAGAGACAGAGACAGAGAGAGAGAGAGAGAGAGAGAGAAGGAGAGAGAGAGAGAGAGACAGACAGAGAGAGAGAGAGAGAGAGAGAGAGACAGAGAGAGAGAGAGAGACAGAGAGAGAGAGACAGAGAGAGAGAGAGAGAGAGAGAGACAGAGAGAGAGAGAGAGAGAGAGAGAGAGAGACAGGGAGAGAGAGACAGAGAGAGAGAGAGAGACAGGGAGAGAGAGACAGAGAGAGAGAGAGAGAGAGACAGAGAAAGACAGAGAGAGCGCGAGAGAGCGATAGATAGGTGGGTAGGAGTAGGTTTGGTGTTGGAAGAGTTAACTCCCTTAAGAAGACAAGAACAGAAACCGAAACCTAAAAAGAAACACATCGCTGAAGTGACGTCTGGTGAATAACCCGACGAGTCAGTAAACCTCCAGCGGTCATGCAACAGGTAAAGCGCGTCCTCACAGTTCGGCGTGTCTCCTCTACACGCGCGCTGGTCAGAGAAACACGCTCGAGAGCGTTAATGTTGATTCTGAAGCTTTTCCGCCTCAGTGCCGATACAGATTTAACCTCAGGATGTTCGTGTCCCTGTCTGTACATTAGTGCACCTCAAATATTAAAAACGACCTGCTTTAGGAAATGAATCGTGTGTACGACTTAAAATTCGAAATGACTGAAGTCTGATTTAGAAATGACGTGTGAACAGGTAGTGAAATGATCATGTGAATCGATTCCCAAGCAGGAAGGAGTCGTTTCCCTTTTCCGTTTTGCACAGTGCCAGTATCTTTGTTTATGTTTGTACATTTGTGATTTAAAAGAAGGTAACAGTGTTTGCTAAAGTTCTAACATTTTGATGTTCCTGATGGATCTTTCTTTGATCTTTCTTGAACAACTGCTTTGAACAAATCAAAGGAAACGATTCACAAGCAGGAAGGAATCGAATGGATTTTCTTCTACAAATTAAAAGACGATCAGAGCGTTTGCTGAGAAATACTGCAGGTCAGTAATATAATATATATCAGTCAGTAGATGTTAGGAAATCATAGTAATAATAAAATGTAAAAATCTGAAAATACAATTGGCTTACACACAGTAGGATAGGTGAATCGATGCCGATGTGTCGATTCTTTTGATTCCTCTATTCTACTCGAGGCATAACTCACTCACTCACTCACTCACAAACTCACTCACTCATCATCTATGGCGCTTAATCCTGTATTCAGGGTCATGGGGGCCCTGGAGCCTATCCCAGGAGACTTAGGGCACATGGCAGGGTACACCCTGGGCATGGTGCCAATCCATCGCAGGGCACAGACACACACACACATACACTCACTCATTCACACACTACAGGCGATTACCCGGAAGAAACCCACCAAGCACGGGGAGAACATGCAAACTCCATGCACACAGAGACGGGAATCGAGCCTGGCCGGGGATCGAACCCGGTCCCTGGAGGTGCACGGCGCCAGTGCTAACCACTACACCACCGTGCCGCCCCCCGAGGCATAACGTACATTCCAAATATTTTTCTTTACTCGTCATGTTTTCATTGTTCCAAGTACGTGTATTGGTCAGATTTAAACTCATACCCATTAAAACACTGAATCTCCCAGCACTAAGCCTCCATTTTATACAAATGATATTTGTCGCGTTGCACCTCGCACCTCAAGGGTCCGGGTTCGATTCCCGCCTCCATGGGACTGTGTGCATGGATTTTGCATGGTGCTCCAGTTTCCTCCCACAGTCCATGTGCAAATTAGGCTAATAGGCATTCCCGAATTGTGTGTACGTGTGTGTAGGTCCAGGGTGTACCACGTGTCGTGCAAAAAGTCTTCTATGATACGCTTGTAGACCCTGTATACAGGATAAGCATCATAGAAGTTAAATGAATGATTGAATATCATTTGTATTTAATCCATACAGGTGATTTAGGTGTGTGAGGAAGGATGGACAGCGTACATGTCCCCACGGAACCTCAGGAGCATGACGATGTTCAGGAAGTGAGAGGTGCCTATGAGGATGAAGGAAGATCATCCACAAAGCATGAGAAAGTTCTTGGTGCGGAAAGGTGTGTGTGTTTTGTGTTTTTGCACATATTTCATGCATTTGTGAGAAATTCTTCTTCATGCATCCTGAAACTCAGCATCGCCAAGCGAAAAAAACCTCCTCGGTTTATCATTTGGTATTAATAAAAGCTGAAAAACCATTCAGCTGTGACCCAAAGACAGCGGTCTGGAAGCAATAACATTCCTCACAGTTTTATTCAAGCATGATGTGTTCCTGGCTGCAGAACTGAAAATATTACACATATCCAAGCACCATATATGACATCTGAGTGTCTGACTCTCTCAGTGATGAGTGATAGAAAAGAATCCCAAAATTCTGTTAAAAGCAGTAAAATAGTTCATAGCTTACATTACTATTAAAATAGCCTGCTTAGTGGGATGCCAGATATTTCAAGAATGCACAATACACTTCCAATATGTTCTTGATGCCCTGTGGGGTTTTGTATAAACCGTAATGAGTGAGTGAACATCTCTTTCAACACTGATGTAAATCTGTGTTTTTATTATTCACCAGTATTTAAGCCAAGCATGATGTTGCAACAAATCTTTTTTTAACCAATGCCTTACATAATAAACAAACATATAAATGAGTGTTTAAAAAGGGAAAATGATTAATGTCTTGTCATTATGTATACTATCGCCATCCAGTGGTGCTACAGTAGTACAGCAGGAGAGAGCTAGCTCGCCGGTCCCCAGTTGCCTGTCCATGAAGAGCGACTGGTCCATGGAGGTGCCACTTACTCTAAAGCCAGCAGATAACACTCCTCAGCAATGGTATATCAATATATCATATCATATCATATCATATCATATCATATCATATCATATCATATGACTAAAGGCTAAAAAAATCGATTAAAAATTGAATCTAGTTAATAACAGTCATACTCTTAATAAAGAAATTCATGACAAACTGGTTAGAGGAAAATAAAGGATTATGCAGTTTTATAATATCTCAAATATAAATATTAAGCAAATGTTAAATTAAAAGCTCTCGATTGTGGCCAGCACTGTACCAACGGTGGGACTCGAACCTCAATCCCCAGATCTGAAAACCAACAACCTCCAGCCTTAGCCACCTGAGCCTCCACTCCCACATCTTACATTAAATGTATTTTTATAAAAAAATACTGTAGTTCCCCTTTAAGGTAACTCAAGCACGCAACTTTGGTTTTATCTACAGTAAACGTCCGTCAGCACACTTGGTTTCCTCAGTCAGCTTTTTAAATCCGCTTTAAATGGGAAGCCACTAGGGTCAAACTTGGTCATATCATTAATTTGTGTGAAGAAAATAGTAACGCATTAAACGTTTTAGATTAACTGCATGCGTTAATGTGTTAATATTGACAGCCCTACTAAAGACACTACCATGTTAGTAGACCAGTTTGGCCACTGGGTTGTTTTTTGGGGCGTAACTTCAGAGCAAAACAGGAAACAATAATGTGCCGCCGTCCGCTGTTCCATTGGAAACGTGATACACCAGCGCACAGGTGTCTACTATAAGCTTTTGAGCCTTTGAGGTGTGGAGAAAACGTGTGGGGGTGAGTTGTGTTGGACATCCCCCCATCATTTCACCCCTCTTTCATCGCTTTCATTGGTTAAATGCTTTGTAAGCTTTTCAATCGCTTGGGGTGGAAAAAAATATCTTGCTGTAAACCTCATTCGTTGTATCTCTTCTCACTGGTACAGTCAATTCCCAATAATAGATGATATTATAGACCTTCAATGTTCACATATAAGGTTATTGTGCCTGACAAAGTGCTTTAACTACATACATAATGTTTGTCATTGCAAATGAATCCATTCTGTTTTATGTCTAAGGCCTTGTCTAGAGACCAGGAGCTCATCTTCTCCAAGCTGTCTATCCATGAGGAGCCACCAGTCAATGGATCCACCAGTCAAGTTCAAAGACAGAGCACCTACTGAACAAATGTACCGTCCATATTTTTGTTTCAAAAGAGTCCTTTCTTTGTAGTTGGTGAAGTTATTTACACACGTCTGTCTCTTCTGAAGTAAGGGAAGACAGGAACGCTCATGTGCTCCCAGCTGTGTGTCCATGAAGAGTGATCCACCAGCCTCTTCCAAGGAGACCTTCTTTGATGGAAGGTTGCATTATGGTTGCATTCATTCACAGTGCTGAAATTTTGTCCTGTAAATAATGATAACTTTAATTATTGATCAATCTGTGCTCAGTTTAATCGTTGTCTTTCTTTAAAGGGACCAGCCAGGAGGATCTCGCCAGCCTGAACAGATCTATCTTTCTGCTACAATAAGGGTAAAGCTGTTAATGCTTGTTTTTGCCTTTGGAGGAGAAACTGAAAGTACAAAATGACGCAAAAGTGTTGTTGTTGCTTTTTTTTTTTTTTCCTCAATGAAATGCATCTTTCTTTTTGCCATGTTTGGTATAAGAAGTATAGAATTACAAACTTGGGGGGGGGATTTAATCATGTCTGCAGCTACATATTATTATATATGAAGGTGAGTCAAAAATGATCCACACTCCGGTTATATTAAAATATCGACGCTTTCAAGGCTACGTTTAAGGCATCTGACTTCCCGGTCACCGCTGTGCAGGTGTGAACGTGTTACATCAGGCCAGTTGTGACTGCGGTGCTAATCATTTGCGTCACAATCATTTGCTAACCTACTGTTTTAGGTTAATGTGTTTGACTTATGGATGCCTTGGATGGATGATTTGCAAGAAAGAAGAGCAGCATACAGTGATACATTTTTTTTTTCTTTGTGGTCTGAGGGTGCACCTGATACTAAAACAACTCATAAAAGAGAATCAACAGAAATGTTTGGATTGTCCAGAAGCTTGTAAACGGCAGAGTATGGAACGCAAACATCTTCAATTGTCGATGAGAAAATGTTCAAAAGTCTTGAGAACGCAGAGGGCCGCTATCCAAAGGCGCCGTGATCTGGCATGACGATGCACGTCCGCACACTTCTGCCTGCACTGCGGATGCTCTGCAAACGGTGTTTAAGCATCCTTCCTATAAAGCCTTGTTCTCACTTCGTTTGACTCTCACCTGTTTGGTCCACCGAAAGCAGCGAGACGAGGACGAATATTCACCTCGGATGAAGAAGAGAAGACGACGGTGCATTTGTGGATCGTAGCTCAGCCTAAAACATTTCTTTTATCCAAAAACATTTTTTTAAATTAGGGAATATGAAAGCTTGTTGACAGATGGATATTAAAAAGCGAGGAGATTAAGTTAAACAATGATGTATTTGTCTTTATTAAAATAAAGCCAGAGCGCAGATCATTTTTGACTCATCTTCGTAGTTTAAACTCGCATCAATCTGCCTGACCAAACCGAAATAATTAATTCGACTGCTGATATTTTTAATTAGAGCGAGCAATGCGGTGGCCAGTTCATGTGTCAAAATGATTCCTTATGCTTCTAGAACCTCATGCATCTTTCACAATACTGGAATATGGCAGTAGCATCATGGAAGGGAAACTCCATAGATGTGATAACATGGTCATTCAGGTCGTCAGCTGCCTTCATTTTATTGCCACATGACGTTGCTGAGACTCCACCTGAGTCCCTTCTCTTCTGTTATTACCCGTCCATCGCTCTGATGTATCAATCTCGCCTCATCAGACCACATGACCTTTTTTTCCATTTCGCCAAAGTTCAAAGTTATGCTTCCTCAGAAAAAAGCTTTTTTTTCTGATGAGTCTCGGGATATATAAAAAGTTCGTCAACAAAAATTTTTCTTCGAAAATAACACTATTGTCCAGGCAGGTTTTATGCACAAAACTAATATGTGACCCTGTCTGTGTGTACAGCAAAAGTCATGTTTTTGTGAGTCGCAGTTTTTTTTTTTTTTTTTGTTGTTGCATAAAATCATTCTACATTAAACCTAGTCTTTCTATGCACATGCGTTCATTTGATATGCAGAAATGTTGCCCCGTTTCTTTATTTAATTGTTTGCATTAGAGCTTTGAGGAGAAGTTTATGAGCTTGATGAAAAGGGAGATGAAGAAAATAAGCCAGATCCTCAACCCAGATTATGCTGGATCTGTGGAAAGTTCAGAGGAAGATGAAGACAGCAATCACGCCAAAGAAGCAGCTCTAAAGATCGCTCTGCACATTTTAAAGGGCATGAAAGAGGATGATTTGTTCGAAAAGCTGAATAAATGTAAGCGATACTCTCTTTCATTGTTAAAATCGTGACAATATTGAGTGATCCACAGTCTAATTTGTGTAGAATTTAATGGTTTTTAACTTTTCCTGGCCTAGTTGGAAATGTATACAAAATTCAGAAAAAATTCAAATCCAGCCTGAAGCACAAGAGCGAGCGTGTTTTTGAAGGAATCGCTCGGCAAGGAAACCAGTCCCTTCTCAACAAAATTTACACCGAGCTCTACATCACAGAGGGTGGATGTGGAACCCTCAACAATGAACATGAAGTGAGACAGATCGAGTCGTTGAACAGAGTTCCAGTGGCACAAGAGAAACCAATCAAATGCAACGAAATCTTTAAACCACGACCAAGCCAAGACAAGCGCATCAGGACCGTCTTGACCAATGGTGTCGCTGGCATTGGGAAAACCGTCTCTGTCCAGAAGTTTATCCTGGACTGGGCTGAAGGCAAAGCCAATCAGGACGTGCATTTCTTATTTCCGTTGCCATTTCGGGAGCTAAATCTCATGAGGGAGGAGAAACACTCTTTGGAGGAACTTCTTCAGTGCTTTTTCAGAGAAATGAAAAACATCTCACTCTCAGAACTTGAAAACTGCAAGATGGTTTTCATCTTTGATGGTCTGGACGAATGTCGACTTCCTCTAGACTTTAAAAACTACGAAAGATGTTCGGAAATCACAGAACCAATGTCGATGAATGTTCTTCTAACAAACCTTATTTTGGGGAATCTACTGCCACACTCTCTGCTCTGGATCACTTCCCGACCGGCAGCCTCTAACCAGCTACCACCTGACTGCATTGACCAAGTAACGGAGGTGAGAGGATTCAATGACCCCCAAAAAGAAGAGTACTTCTACAAGAAAATCAATGACCGAAGTTTGGCCAAGAAAATAATCCAACACGTTAAGGCCACGAGAAGTCTCCATATCATGTGCCATATTCCTGTCTTCTGCTGGATCTCTGCAACTGTGCTTGAGAGGCGATTGGGCCAAGCAACGAATCAACACATGCCAAAATCGCTGACTGAAATGTACACTCATTTCTTGATCTTCCAGACACAACAAAGAAATGAAAAATATGCAGACGGGAAGGACATGCAGCCTTGCTTTACCAAGGCAAACCTGCTTTCACTTGGGAAGCTAGCTTTCCAGCAACTCCATAGACGTGACCTGATCTTCTACAGAGAAGACTTAGAGGAATGTGGCATTGACGTCAAAGAGGCGTCAGTCTATTCTGGAGTGTGCACGCAGATCTTCAGAGAAGAGAACACCCTATTCCAGAAAAAGGTCTACAGCTTTGTGCACTTGAGCTTCCAGGAATATCTTGCAGCACTATTTGTGTACCTATGCTGGGCTGGTACCACAGAATTCGACCAGCTTCAAGATCATAACCTCCAGGAGCTTTGCCTAAATTCAACACTTTTCGATTTGCACAAGAGTGCAGTGGACCTGGCTTTGCGCTCAAAAGACGGCCACCTGGACCTCTTCGTTCGATTCCTCCTCGGTCTTTCTCTGGAATCCAATCAGAACCTGTTGCACGATTTCCTGCCGGAGAATGTGAGCGGCGATCGGACCTGCCAGGATACCATTTTTTATATAAAGCTCAAGTTCGGAGAGAACCTTAGGACTGAGAGCACCATTAACCTGTTCCACTGTCTGCAAGAGCTTAACGATCATTCGCTTGTACAGGAAATTCAAACCTACCTGAACAGGAAGAGTCTCTCGGCAGAAACTCTCTCGCCAGCACAGTGGTCAGCTCTGGTCTTTGTGCTGCTGACAAATGAGGAGAAGCTTGAGGTCTTTGACCTAGGAAAATACGTAAAGTCAAATAAGGGATTCGAGCGATTGAAACCCGTAGCCAAGGCATCCAGGACTGTCATGTAAGTATGGTTATGTTTGCTAATAATGACTATACATTAACATTCCGGTAATTAGATCAAATTATTCGATCTGAGACTAAATTTTGGAAGATATAATGACAGAGTTTTAAGCTGTGTTGACTTTGATTTTCAGATTGTCTTCCTGCAACCTTACAAGGGACGTCTGCCACTCACTGGCCGGTGTTCTTCATTCGGAGTCTTGTGCTATTACAAAGTTAAATTTAAGTTACAATGAACTGCAGGATAAAGGAGTGGAGCAACTGTGCCTTGGGTTGCAGAGTCAGAACTGTCGTCTGGAGGTGCTGAAGTAAGAACCTACATTATGTAATTATGTAATTCAGAGATTTTTTTACATCTAGTGCTGTGGGATCGATTACACTTGACCCCAAAGTCTGGTTCATTTTGAGAACACAATGGGAACACAGTTGTTCCAGGCTTAGGGACCGTGTCAGAGTCCTCTTGAAGAGGTGGTTTCGGGCAGATGTGGCAATCTTATCCTCTAACCTACACAGCCATAGTAGGAAGGCATGCATACTTGAATTTTCTGAAATATGTATAATATTAGGCATAGCATGAAGGGTGACTTCCTTGTTCTCTTCTTCCATTTACATTTAGGCATTTGGCAGAGGCTCTTATCCAGAGCAACTTGCAAAATTGCTGAAGTTTCCATCATTGGAATTCCATCCTTACACTGGGTTACTAGGTTACTAACCAAGTTCCATCAGTCAGAGAGTGTTAATACGCAAGTGTATTCGAGTACGGAGAACAAAAATAATGTGTATGCTGCCAAGCGGGGGAGGGAGGAGCCATCGTTCTTGGGCGACGAAACACATCAATCATGCCTAGTGTAAAAATGCCCTTCTCACCTCCCAGCAGACTTGATTTAACAAATCAGCCAATTAATCGTACTTGAATTTGGTGTTATGTTTAAAGACATAAAAACATTAAACCAGGGTTAAGAAATCCAGGTCAACAGGCACAGGGTGATTTGGTTAATCAGAGTGGCTGCCTGAGTTGGCTTTCCATCTAGCAGTGACTACAGTTTGCTGGCGTATAGTTGGTGATCAAGGTTATTCACGCCATCTCGTATTCACGATCATAACGTTATGGCTGTAAATATATAATTAGAATTTTGTCTTCATTTCTAGCCTGGCATGTTGCGGTTTCAAAACACCTGGCTGTCTAAAGCTTACTTCTGCTTTACGATCGAACCTTGGCCACATCAGAGAGCTGGACCTAAGCTACAATCTTACTGGGAGTCATGCTGTTAATGAGATCATGGCATTACTGCCTGCCAGCAGGATCGAAACACTCAGGTGATGTATGAAAACGTTCGTCCAGATCTTGTTTTTTTTTGTTGTTGTTGTTGTTGTTGCAGGTATTACAATCTCAGCTCATTAATCTAAGTGAAATCATAATGTGTTTCATGCAGGCTTGTGCACTGTAACATCAAAAAGGAATGTTGTGTTTTTTTGGCCTCGGCAATAAGCGCCACACCGTGTCACCTTAAACATTTGGATCTGAGTGACAACAACATATGGGACTCAGGTGCAGGAGTCTTTCCTGAATTACTGAGCAATAAAAACTGTAAACTTCAGTCCCTAAGGTAAGGAATATGGATGTGGAAACTTAAGATTTTCTTAACAAAAGGATTGTCCAGTCACAGTCCTGCTAGGAACAGTCTGCTCTCCAGTCAATTCACAATGTATTATGCATTTCAGATCTATTTGAATTTGAATCTCTATATCTGTACTTTCCCAAATATATTACCTCACTGTGTTCCTTTTTCCTTAATTCTATTTTCTATTCCTTTTGTTCTGTATTCTGTTGTCCATGTACCATTTTATTGTACTTCATTTTCACCATATTCTTCATTAATTTTATTCCTCATTGTCTCATATTGACATTTGTCTTGTTCCAATTTCCCAATTGCCATTTCTGTATTGGTTTTATCCTGTACAGGTAAACTTTGGATTGAGAGCATAATTTGTTCCGGAAGTGCTTATATATCAAAACACTCGTATATTAAAGCAAATTTCCCTCATAAGCAATATGGAATAATGGAAACTCTGACGATTCATTCCACAGCCCAAAAAAGAAATATATAAAAATCATTCATACAAATTATGAAGTAAAAATAAAACGAATTAACCTGCACGTTATCGATAGAGACTCTCACTCACACAACCGCGCAAACACACACAGACACGTGGACACACACACACCAGCTTGCAGACTGAGCCAGAGAGAGGAGAGGAGGTGGAAAGGGCTACTGTGTAGGACGACTTTCACGCACACACACACACACACACACACACACACACACACACACACACACACACACACACACACACACACCAATTTACCGAAAAGAGACTCTCACTCCCACAAGCAGACAAGCATATGCATATACACACATACGCACACACACACACATACAAGCACAAAATAAAAAGCGCTTTACACACACACGGTCACAGTGTTATAGTAAACAGTACACACGCGCACAGATGTTGACTATACGAGTGACGCACTGTGACCGAGCATGAGCCATGATTACCCACAATACTGCTCATGTTTCAAGACCTTGTTCGTTTACCAAGTTAAAATTTATTTAAAATCTTTACTTCTCTTGCGAAACACTTGCAATCCAAGGTTCCACTCTATTTGCTTTTCTCATATTTTTTTCATAAAAATTTACTTCCCCATATTCCCAATTTCTTACATTGTATCTTTCCATAATTTCATGTTGCCAGTATTTCCTTCTCCTGCATTTCCATTTGGCATATCTCTTTTTCTATATTTCTTTTCCAGCATAGTCATCTTTAACATATTCCTTTTCCTATAATCCAGTTTCCCTGTTCCCTTGTTCCCGTGTTCCATGTTCCCATTTCCAGTTCCATATTAAATTTATCTGTATTTTGCCCCATTTCCTTTCTTCATATTCCCTTTCCATATTTTCTTTTCTCTTATCCTTTTTTCCATAATTTCCCCTTCCCCACATTTCCGTTTCCTCATGTTTGTTTTTGCTGTATTTTATTTTCCCATAATCCAGTATTTGCTGTATTTCCATTTGGCATGTTTGCTTTGTCCATATTCCCTTTCCCCCTTTCCTCCATAATTTCTTTCCGTATGAAATTTTCTCATATTGGCACATTTTCATCACTTTATTCCAGTTTTTGAAAACTCCCATTTTCCTTTTTACTTATTCATTTTCTGTGTATTTGGATAAAATTCTATTGTATTCACTTTTTGAGTTTTCCTGTTCTTCTTTTTTTTTTATTCCTTTATTCCCTATACTTTATATCTTTTTAATATAATTATCCAGGCTGGCGAAATGTAACATAACTTGGAAAAGCCGGAACATGCTGGAGTACGCATCTACCTCGACGTCCTGGTGTCTCCAATCCCTCGATTTGAGTGACAATGATTTTCAAGACACAGGAGTAAAACAACTTGCTTATAAACTGAATAATCCGCCCTGCAAATTAGCCACATTAAGGTATATATTAATGGTCTAATAGCCCTTAATATGATCATAAGACATTCATTAAGGTGCATTTTGTATGTGACCGTGAGAAGATCATGATGCTGAGAGAGGTTTCTCTGTCTTCAGCCTCTCAAACTGTGGATTCACTGAGAAAGGATTGTCGGCTTTGGCTTCGGCTCTGACATTAAACCCCGCGTGCCTGCGAGAACTGGATGTAAGTAAGAATTTCCCTGGCAAGGCTGCGATGGAGCAGCTGTGTTCAGCTCTAAGACAATCCACCTGCACTCTTCAAAAGTTATGGTGAGCGCAGTGCACCCATTTTCACACTGCAGCTGTAAAAGAAACTGGCGGTCAGAGTAGTTTATTTATTTTTTTATAAGAATCATCACCGGCTGGTGAAAAACTGAAATAGACATGATGAATGCGCTCACTACGGTAAATCTTCAGAGGTTTAAAAGAAGCTGAATTTTACTCAAGTTAAAGTACAGGTATAAGTTCATTTAAACCTGGTTAAAGTTAAAATTTACATCCAAAGCATTGGGGGGAAAAGATCTAAAACAATATTTCACTAGTTACTGATGAAGAATTGGTTCTTCTTTTTTAAACGAAAACAAGAAACCTTAGCATACAGTAGCAAAGGCTAGCAAACAACAGCAGTGTAAAATGCTAGCTAGTACGATTATACCTCTATCCATACAAACTAGCTGAATGCTACAACTTACACACAGCAGCTCACAAAATTACTCTGTATTGGGTCTCAATCCTGCTTTTTTCTGTTAAGATTTTAGATCAGAGTTAAAGAGAAATGTAGAAATGTAGTGAGGAGAATGTTTGGTTTGGTTTGGTGTTTTCTTTTATTCATTTGTAATGACAAGGGTGAAAGAAAACCCAAAGATTAAACAGAACATTCCAGAATGTCGGGGTTATACTGGATACTAAGTAGAATTATGAGCAGTAAAGAGTATTTACTTCTGATCCTCCATGACTAGCAAGCTAATTAACAATCAGTCATAAGGAAAAAATGCTCTGCTAACGCATTAGAATTTTGTCTTGTCAAATAGATAATACTTTACCCTTTTGCAATGAATGCTAAAGCTTAAAAAAATGTATTAATTAAATATTACATTAAATTTAATTAAACAAAATTAAATTAAATTAAATACTACTCTAGTTCAGCAACAATGTACAATTAATCAAGGTATAAATGTTTCACATTCATGCACTGTCAGAAATTTAAGTGCATTTGCTAAGTATTTTGTACGTAAATTTTTTATTCTAAATACTTAATAAAAGCTTATTAGGCTAATGAAAGTGCGCCACTCTACAGTACACCTCGCTAGTTAAAAAAAAATACATAAAAACTATCAAAATATATATTGAAATGGTTCTAACTGAAGACTCCATTTGCCCATACAGCATGGAACAATGTGGGCTTGTCTCTGAAATATGTGTCTCCCTGGCCGAAACCCTCAGCCAAAACTCGAGTCTGAGAGAGCTGAGCCTGAGCCGTAATGATCTCGGCGACGTGGGAGTAAGTGCACTCTTCAGTGCCCTACAGAGTGGACGTTGCACCCTGAAGATCTTGAGGTGGAGTAGAATACAACTTCAATACCTTATCCTTTTGAAACCTGATTGTCCTTATATGATGAAGGTGACATTTTCTCTCAGCTACATTGTTTATATGTCCTTGTGCCATCTGGCTACAATGACCGTTAGATATATAACGGTAGCTGAGAAGTGCAAAACAAAATAACAAAACCGAAAATAAAATAACAAAATTAAAAGAAACAAAAACATCATAATAAAACCAAAAACAAAATCACAAAACAAAAAGAAAAAAACTAGTAAAAAAAAAAAAAACCTTGCAAAAACAAAAACAAAATAAAAAAAAAACTAAAAACAAATGAAAGATTTTTTAAACATAATAACAAAATCAAAAACAAACAAAAAAAAACATATGTTCTTGTGTTTTCTGATTTGTTATTTTGTTTTGTAATTTTTTTGTTTTTAAATTCGTTTTTTTTTTGTTTGTTTGTTTGTTTGTTTTGTACGTCTCGGCCATCTAAATATAGTACTGTGCAAAACTCTTGAGCCCCCCATTTCTTCATATTAAGTCAAATTAAATGATGTAGAATAATTTAAGAACTGGGAACAAATCTTTTTACTGGGACAGGCTGGAAATAACTACCTAAAGGTTTAAAACAATTTAAAAACTGGTTGTTTATGTAACAACCTCAGCAGGAACCTCATTTCCCCTCTCGTCTGTTCCAACTGATCATCTGTCATCATCTGCACCTGTTTCTCACCGGTTCATGCCTTAAGTTAGATGGTTTTTATTCTTGATTGATTCATAGGTCACTGTGTATCTTAACAGAAACCTACCACTGAAACTGCTCAGTTAAGGGGATTGGAATGAAAATGAAAGACAGAAAAAGTCCTCCGTGACATGGTTCTGAAGAGAAACAGCAAGGAGCAGCTGCTATGTGCACAAACGTAAAGTCTGAGTCTGAGGACGTTCAAATGAAATCAGTGGAGCTGTCTTACAGAAACTATTGATCGTTTTACCATTTAAGAATTGTTTAACCTTTAATAACATTTTTTTTATAATGACGTGTACTGAACTGGTGCAACAAAAGGCATCCGCTCTCGGAATTCTGGAATTCACGAGTTGGATTTCTGACAATGGCACATCCATGCTTGGAATCCAAATTGCAGTAATTTATAGGGAAGAGAGTCAATTTGGATTCATTTCAAAACCGGAAAATCCAAATAGAGCTTCAATCTAAATTTGAAACCTCACTTAAAAAAAAAAATTATGTTCACATTCTGATTTTTTGCCTTTACTTTTCAATTTCTAATGCCATCACGCTAACACTATAATACACTACATTCACGTTGCTAACTAACACTTTACTATGCGGTGTTTTTTCTTCCAGTGTACCTGTCATATAACTGGTTTCCATTTAAATTCTACTTTCGCAGACTGGCGCACTGTTCCCTGACTGACGGCATTTGTGAGTTCTTGGCCCCGGCACTAAGCTCGAGCACTACATTCCTTTCTGACCTGGACTTAAGCGGCAACAGGCTCAGCGAAAACAGTACCACTTTCCTCTCCTCGATATCGAACATAAACCTGACACTGTAATAAGGACTGTTCAACTCAGTGTTTCCTTTATCTCAAGTCTGAGTGTACAGAGTTATACAGCGACAGTATTGTACCACAACAAATTCATTCAGTCTCGTTCTCAAGACCTTCATGAGGCGGTTTGTTTAGACACATGAAGTTTAGGATTAGAATTATAATTCATCTTTAGAGGTTTCAGAAGGATCGGTTTGTGAACGTTTCTTTTCCAGTTTTTTGTTGTTGTTGTTGTTGTTGTTGTTGTTGCATATCCGGAAATGCTGTATGTAAGTGTGTGTAAAATTTGGGGAAATTTGCTGTGTAATTTTTTTATTTTGTATAAATAAAAAATAGGTTTTAAAAGAAGGACTTCAAGTATAAACAAGGAATAAAACACTTGGGGTTGTGCCGTTATATTAAACTAATCAACAACATTTATGACTTAATTAATATTAATTGTTTTATTGCTCTTATACCGCATGACTTTGTCAGCAAAAATAAAAATGTATTAGACAACATGGCATGTATTGTTACGACGAATAAAACACTTCACAAGACGTTTACAATGTTTCACCTGGTTGTTGATCATTTTCCTTTAATGTGCTTTTCTCAGAAATTTCAGCTTGTATAAAATTTTTAAAGTCAGGAAAAATAATTTATCTTCCTGATCTGCCAATAGAACTGAGAAAGATTTAATCCAAAACATTGTTTTAAAGCACTTTAATGAACAATATCCAAGCTGGTTATTCCAGTTGCCGTAGAAACACATGCATCTTTTCATCATAGGCCTTCAAGTTATTTTTAGAGGCATCGGTGGAAATTCTGGTGTCAAAAACAAGGCTGAAGGGGGCCTTTTTTGGGGCTACATTGCAGAATCTTCATTTAAACATTCTAAAAACAGGATTTTGTTTAGTTTTTTAGTTTTTTTTCCGAGGCGCTCCTCGTAAACAAACTCTCACCGGCCTTATCTCATCAACCGGACATGATACAGTAATATCAAAACTGTGCATATTGAATCGAGAATCTGAAAATATGCACGACTCAAATCCTCCCAAAATTTGATTATATTCCTTAATTGATGTAATATGTCACAAATACTGTACGTTCCAAGTGCTGGACCACTCTGGACTGTTCCAGAGTGTCATTTCGGCATGAGCAGTGTTATCAGTGACGTAATGGTGAACTGGCCTTTGAGATCATTCCCTCCTCCTGAAATAGGAGGGGAACAGCGAGCAAGGAGGGGTCGAAACCAGGCATCAAAAGCTAGACGTGCATAAATATGAAAAGCTAAAAGAGGAGAGAGCGAGTAGGGAAGGGCAGAGTTCTGGTACACAGATGCAGAAATTACAGCAGCTGACAGAACTCTGGAGACGCTTACTTTTCCGATGTGGGCTGCGCAACCCATCGAGCCACACAAACAGATGTTGCAGAACGTAGATGATCGAGAGGAGGAAGAAGAAGAAGAAGAAGAAGAAGAAGAGTCCTGATAGAACTGCTAAAATAAAATGCCCAGGACCACCTAAGAGTAAAAGCAGGCTGCCTTCTTAGGAATCATTACTGCTGCAAGACTGGACTAGAGTTTCCAAAAAAACAAACAAAAGAAAGAAAAAAAAAAGGTACTTATTTACACCATTGTGTAACATTATGTCAACTTTTATACTGCGTTACACTTTATAAACTGTTAAATTGGAACACATTAAAGTATTCGTAATAGCCAAAGTGGTTTTATGGTTATGCTGTTAATGCTATCGTGACTGCGCTCTGCTACATGTGCTTCATGTTTGTGCTTGGCTGTGAACGCTAATAACTTGGCCGTGAAGACTGGCACTTAGTAAGGATCAGTACCCGTGGGAACGCGTCATAGTCGTGTATACACGGCTGCAAGGCAGAACAAGCTGTCAAATTTTGAATTCGAATTTTTATTTCATATACACAACCGTACTCAGTATGATATGCAATGTGAATTTTTATGAAACAGGGATTATGAAATGATATAAGATGTGTGTCGGCAGCAGTGTGATCATCCATACTGTGCAAAATAATCTTCAGAAGCAGCTCCTATTAATCCTATTCATTATCAAGTGCAATAAAAATACATTCGTTAAACACATTCACAGCACATGTATATTTAGTCACGCCGACAAAACTCAACGCTCACACAGAACGCAAACAAAAATGGCGACTAAATGGTAATGCAGTAATGCAGCCCTCACATTACAGTCAGATTACTGTATGATGTAATTGCTGAGGACACTGTGAGAGACTCCGCGCGTGTCCATGACAGTTGGACGATGTCTGTGGACAAACACGCTAGGATTGGTTGTTACGAGACTGATTGATTCCGAGATGAGAGAATGATACAACAACTTTTTCTGTAATTGTTAAAAAGTGCCATGAAATTTAAACAGCGCCACCTGCTGTCCTGGAGCACAGACAGTATGAGAGTACATACGCCCCTCTCAGGGTTTTTCATTGTTGTTTTTTAAAATTTTTTATGGGTAACAGTTTTTTTTTTCTTTTTTGACTAGTTGAATTATTCCACAATTGTTTTTAGATTGGAATTTTATTTAAAAATTAGTTTTTTGGCTGCTCCGGTCGAGTGGTCCACACAGCACTGGTTTTACCCCAAATGCCCTTCCAGACACCACCACCCTCTTTTTATCCAGGCTTGGGACCGGCACTGCATCCAGTGGCTGAGGTTTAGGGATCGGGTGGGAACTTAACCCGGGCCTTCCTCATGGCAGACGAGAAACCCAACACTGAGCCACCAATGTTTATTTTAAAACCGTATGATTACAATGAATTTAACTGCATCGATTTGACAGACAGTGTACTCCATAATCATGGTGCGGTGGGTCGAGGGTCAAGGGTTGGTCAAGGGTTGTGATGGATTGACATCTTGTCCAGGGTGTACCCCCGACTTGTGCTCTCTTGGGATAGGCTACTACCCCCCCCCCTCCACCCTCCACCCAACCCTGTACAGGATAAGCGGTATAGAAGATGAATGAATGGATGCACTCCATGATTAGAATCAGCAATTACTCATCAGCAATTATCTGACTTGAAGCTGAACAGTTCAGTTCTTACATCTAAAGTTATGTCAACTCAGAAAACTTATCCGATCTAACTGGATTTTCATGAATACCACATTTCTTGTGTAAATGCTTCTGGAAATGGTTTACAAATGAATTCGCTCATCCTCAGCCAGCTTGACAAACGAGACCCACTTTGTGCTTTTGTCAGTCTTAGCATGTATAATAAACGTTAGAAATCTTCTTTTCCAGTCCTTTGTCATCACAGCGTGAGTCTTTTCGCATTTCCATTCTGCTTTTCCCAATTGCTTTCTGGATCGCAGCTGCCGAACATCATCGACCGTCCGTGGAAATCCCCAATAACGAATGGTGTTCCATTAGCGAATAATTCAGCGAGTCCAGCTTAATCAACTGAATGATATCATACAGTCTGTGCAGACGTCTGATCTAGTTAGAACTGACGCCGGACAGATCTGCAAAGCTCAAGCGGCTGAAGTTGGCTTCTTAGTGATCGTCAGTCACGTGTTCACGTGGTCATCAGGGCTAGCACGGGTCATGTTCCATCGGAATTGATAGCAGTATGTACAGTATACTCACAACAAAATGAACAAAATGTTCAGGGATTGAAGGCAGTTCAAGCTGCAGCGATCTAATTACTGAGTTTCTGTTGCAGCTGCAATGCATTCTGGGACTAGATTTCTTAGACATTCCTGAATGATGATGATGATGATGATGATGATGATTGACGAATGAAGCTGCTGAGCTAAGAACTAAATACCTCTTACGCTTGAGATTAATTATATTTAATAACTTTATAAATGGCATTGGCAAAAACAACGTTCGCGTCCCGTGACCTCAGCGTAGCACCTGACGGCTAACGTCTCTCTGGAATACCAGGGTTTTTAAACATATAAACTCCGAAATCCCAGGTTGCTTTTTCCTCTCCAAGTCTTTTCAGCAAGCCTGGTTCTGGACAACATTACCATTGCAAATGATCAATGCTACAACATGAGACAGACATAATCCAGACAATAACAAGATTCCAAGGTGCATGGGAAAACATGTAGCTCTGGAAACGCAATCCAGTAAGGGAATCCCTGACTGTTTGAGGGTGTGTGTTTGCATTTTATAGTCAAACTCCCTTTCCAGTACACATCATTCTACCCGTTCGAGCACACATCTGGCCTTAGTGGGTGTCAAGCCAAGTGCTAAGTGTGTAATATGTAATCCTGTTCTTTCCCAGCGGAGTTCAGTTTGCTCTGAAATACCATGGAAAAGAACAAGAGGGGGGGGGGGGGTGGGGGGGGAGGATAAAGCGAAACAGGAAACATGGCGGAGGTTGTTTGCACCGCGTGAGCCATGAGAACAGAATAGAGTCGATTAGGCAAGATGGGTCAAACGTTTTCGAAGGGGTGAGTGGGAAGGAGAATTCTTTCGAGAGAAAGGCGGGACTGGTGAAAATTGTTGCAGGTGGGAGTGGGACGAGTGGGACTTTCAGTTGGACTACTACAACAAAACTAACATCTCTGAAGTAATGGAAGTCTATCTAAGCTAGAAATAAAATGTTGACGCAATCATTTAACCCCTTGATGAAGTCTGAAGGTGAAATAGGGCCATAAATTTGTCGATTTTTGGTGGGAGGAATTTTTTTTTCCTTCGATTTTCTCCCTAATTTAGTCGTGTCCAATTCCTCCCCATCACTAGGTGGCTCCCACATTAAGGCTACCACCAGTCATTCTGGAAGGGGCCAAAGGCAATCAAGTGTTTCCTCTGAACCACGTAAGACCAGTCGAACGCAGCCATTGGGGCACCGTAAAAACACTCGGAGGATGTGAGAGTGCTACTGTATGTGCCTCTGAGCTTCTCTCCAGAGGCCTCAGCATCACCCTTGCAAACGAACCAACGATCTCCGGATAATAGAGCAAAAGTCCAGCATTTTACCACTGCGCCCCTCAGGGGCCCTTAAATCTGTAGATTTGAGTGTCACAGTCTCACATTTATATAATTTTTAATTCATTTCTAGATAATTTACAGGCATGATGTGTCTTATATCCGTTCCAGGTCTGAAGATGCGGGCGATCGTGGGCATCATGTGTCTGTGGCAGTGTGTAATCGGTCAGCTGTTGGAGGCCAAAATGAGGACGCCGAGACTTATATGCAGCGTCCCAGGTGCACCGGGAACGCCTGGAAAACCGGGACCACCTGGTGCCTCGGGTGCCGAAGGCCATGTTGGGATTCCTGGGAGGGACGGGAGGGACGGGCGTAAAGGAGAGAAAGGAGAGAAAGGAGAAATGGGTACGCACAGGGTTTTATTTTACTAAACTGGAGGCACATCAAAGAAAGAAATGCAGCACAAGTCCAGAAAATCAATTGATATTTTCCCTACTGACCAAATCTGCCAAAATTTACAGTTAATAAGCGTAAAATGCTTTGATTCCCATAGATATCAGTTTTCTTTGATTTCGCTCCAAATCTTTGGAATTAGAAAAGTATTATGAAAGGCTTAAAAGGTTTTTTTTTTTTTCTGATGAAAGCGCCCACATGTTTTAGAGGCCGCACTCTGGATCATGGGTGTAAAGTTGAAAACTGGTATATAGATCAAAATATACTGTAAAAACACACATTGGTACTGTATGAGAAAAGTATTCAAGCCGATAGCTTGTACTGTATTTATTACATTTTTGTCTGATTCGCACAGAATTTAGTGCGAAAATGTCAAGTCAGGCGTCTCTCATAGCTATGGACTCCCGCCATTGTCAGGTTTCAAACTCTCAATCTTGCAACAACATGAGGATGAAATCTTTGACAGTTGTGCCACCCAGGAACCCAATACCTAGTGTTTTTTAAAACTTATACTACATGCTTACTCATGTAAATATTGTCCTGTCTTTGATTTCTATAGGCGACAAAGGAAAAGTTGGGCCAACTGGCAAAATCGGCGAGCGTGGAGAAAGAGGTGCGACAGGAAAGCGAGGCCCAGACGGTGAGCACGGAGACGTGGGAAAACTAGGACCCCAAGGACGGCCTGGACTGAGAGGAGAGAAGGGTCACAGGGGCCCGCGAGGCCTGCCCGGCAAGTGCCTCTGTGGCAGCCTGGTACCCAAGTCCGCCTTCTCAGTTTCCATCACCAGCAGCTACCCGGCTGAGGAAGCGCCAATCAAGTTCAACAAAGTCCTATTCAACGAGGGCGGCCATTACAGCCCACAGACAGGCAAATTCTTATGCGCGTACCCCGGCATCTATTACTTCTCCTACGACATCACGCTAGCCAATAAGCACTTAGCCATCGGCCTGGTCCAGAACGGGAAGTTCCGCATTAAGACCTATGATGCCAACACGGGGAATCATGACGTCGCTTCTGGCTCGACGGTGATATTCCTGAACCCCGAGGACGAAGTGTGGTTGGAGATCTTCTATAAGGACCAGAACGGTCTGTTCTCGGACCCCAGATGGGCCGACAGTCTGTTTTCGGGGTTTCTGCTCTATGCGGATACCACTTACCTGGACACACTGGCGGAGGATTATTCTTAGATCGCTGTAAGGATTCATTGCATTTTATTAAGAGGAACTTTATGGGCTTGAACTATACAAATACTTTCTATATCAAAAATGATAAATATTAACTTATCTGATGATTGCAACTGATATATACAGTGGATCTCCATTTTCAACCGTTATGTTTTTGTCAAACTGGCGTATTTCAGGAGGTTTTATTCTGCATGTCAGTGGACTAGTAAACCGTCCTGGGCCGGGGACGGCTTGTCCCCTGTGACAGTGGTGCTGACTCTTGTTGTACATACTGTAGTGCCTGGTTAATATTCCCAGTACATATTTTCTTATAAACACAAATCTTTATTAAAGTTGTAAGCTGTACAATAAAGCACAACATCTGGATTCCGTAAGAAAAGACAGATCAGATGAACCACTGGCCCGAAGAGTCATGTTTCAATACTCTAATGCGAGTTTCTTAGTCTCGTGATCGCTGTTATCTGGTGTCTGGATTTTCTTTCGAATAAAAACACTCCTGGTGTGTGAATGATTTCAGACGTTGTCTGTTCCAAGAAGCAGCTCTCTCTGTTCAGGCATGTCACAGCCTAGTGTTAATGAACAACTCTTCTTTCTTTCTAGTTTAATCCTTCAGAGAGATGTACTAAATCAACACAGTGTTAAGGATTCGTTTTGGTAAAAGATCTATTCGTTTCATAAAACACAAAAGATTTGATTTGTTACTGTCTTGCTAGCAGCACTAACTCGATTTCCTAAACATAACCGCTATCTCTGCCTGACATATTGCATATTTCAACACTTGAATCAAACTAAATTAAACAATTTATGCGAATAAAAAGAGACAAATCAACACAAGGAAATTAAAAGCAGAGCACAGAACAGGACTGCAAGACGAAACAATATGTCCTCTATGAAGAGCGTCTGGAAATCCGCAGTACAGTACAAGAAAGGCGAGCTGCACATGGTCCTCATATTCACCGTCCGTGTTGTTTTCTCATGCATCATAACTGCTGGACCGCTGATGCTTTTTTTTTTTTTATTTATTTTTTTCACAGTTTAGATACCACAAGGGCGGCACGGTGGTGTAGCGCAACCCTGTATACGGGATAAAGCAGTATATAGACCATAAGTGAGTGAGATACCACACGCCCTCCTAAACACGCCCTCTGTACAGATTACTTACTGTAATAAAAACCTGGATCCCTGTACTTCATTTTTATTTGTATAGTGCTTTAAACAGTGCTCATTGCTGTAAGCAGCTTTACAGGATAAAAAAAAAAAAAACATACAGCATGAAAATAGATTAGAAAAGAATGACGGAAATCCTGTATGTGTAAATTATAATTGTAATGATCAGATCCGTCCCTGATGAGCAAGCCAAGGTGACGGTGGCAAGAAAAAACTCCCTGAGGTGACAGTATGACGGCAAATCAGTCTGTGCTATGTGTGTGTGTGCTATAAGACTAACAAGTTATTATAATAGGAAACTATTAAGCGACGGGAGTCACAAGCCACCTGCCGGCACCAGCTTAATCCAAGGTCATCTTCATGGTCATTGAGTGGAACCATCCCCAGTCAACACACACATCTCGAGCAGACCATGTCGGCCCATCGTCAGGAGCAGCCGGAAGCCTCCATGTGATGAGAACTCCGAACGGAAGCAGGGCAGGTTTACTGCAAGCGCACATGTTTTTGTGATGCATTTCCGCTCAATACATTCCGCTGAATCGAACCAACCAGGTGCTAGTTCTTGTCCAGTGCTAGTGCCGGTTCAGACTGGCTTAGTGTCATGACTCACGTCATTACGTTATTACAAGGGGTGGCTCGATGATTAAGGTGCTGGACTGCGGACCAGGAGGTCCCCGGTTTGACCCCAGATCGCGCCGGGTTGCCACTGTTGGACAAGGTCCTTCACCTCAAGTGCTCAGATTCAATCAGGTGTTGAGCTGGCAACCCTAAAAATATATACTGTATATATCCATCACCCGATGTACTGTACCAGGTGGCACGTCTGTGTACATCTGTACTTTCCCAGCAGGACAAGTGGTGATTCCATGTGGCGATGCAAGCGGCAAGGAAAAAATGGGTCACTGTTTTGGCTGTCTGAAAACAAAGGACTGGTTCGAAGTTGCGCACCGACTCCAAACTAGCTCCGGAACTGAAGGGGTGACCATGGTACAGAGTGGTTATTCACATGTAGACTTGTTCACATGTAGACCTGCCAATCCACCTACTGGAATGTCTTTGTGGTAGGAAAGAACCTGGAAAATCCAGAGAAATCATACAGAACGTATGAACCTACACACAGACAGGATTGAACCTAAAAACCCACCGTAGCTTTGAGTTAATGTTATATAACAATGATGGGAGAAACTGTATCATGTTATTTATGATGATAAGGGTTTCAATGTAGAATTATCTTTTCAATCCTACAGATTTTACACCAAGACTTTCTGTGTAACTTTCTGTAGCCAGAATTTGGTTCAATTGTGCCTAACGATAAAAATAACATAAAAACCCAGAATGTTATTTCTTCTTTATTGCCGCTGTACAAACATTGGTAATAAATGCTTAGAGATTTTGCAATAGAAGAATTTGTGCTTTTGGCAGGAAGGTGTGAGTCGTTAAACCTTTCCCTGACCATCTCACAAAATCTGAAGACGCTTCTGTTTATGTACACTTTTATATACTTTTAAATGTGCCATAGATCAGATCAAAAAGTAAAGAACAATTAGTTCAATTCAAAAGTTTAAGAGTTGTATACGATTTGAATGCTTTTCGTGCTCATTAAAGCTTTATTTCCGTCCTTGTATGCAAAGCTTCGTTCAGTATGGTTCAACTAGTATTAAGATTATTATTATTATTATTATTAGCAAAGACTGATTTAATGTCAATTCCGTCATTTAGTGGAACTGTTATTCTTAACAGCAAATCAGTCGTTCTTGAGAAGTGGAGCAAAACATGTTTTTCATTTGAAAAAATAAACTTTATTATTTCTAAAAACTTTAAATATACAAAAGAGCTCAAACGTCCGTGGTCGTTCCTGGTTTTTATATCTTTCCGCACTGTAAATCAATACTGAAGGCGTCCAGGATACACAATAATCTCCTCTGAACAGTTGATATTGAGATGCATCTGCTACTCATGTCCTATAAAGCTTCATAGCGCCTCTAATCCAAGGTGCTGTTCCTGACCGCCGTGTCTTAACATGACTGACTGTTGTTGTTATTGTTGTTACATAATTACCTAATTCCATATGTGTTATTTCATAGTTTTGAAATCCCCAGTATTCTTGTAGCACAGGGGTCTCAAACTCAGTTCCTGGTGGGCCGCAGCCCCACAGAGTTTTGTTCCAACCCTGCTCCAACATACGTACCATGTAGTTTTCAAATAAGCCTTAATGACTTGGATCAGGTGTTTTAAATTATGGTTGGAACAAAACTCTGTGGGACTGCGGCCCACCAGGAACTGAGTTTGAGACCCCTGTTGTAGAATGTCAAAAATAAACAAAAAATCCCAAATTTGTAAGCAGTAGTGTATTGTTGGACAGCGAGCTGTGGGTTACCAGACCTTAACTGGAACAGCCTCCTTGTAACATTTTTGCAGACATGGCAACCTTTTCAGTGCATTAGAGTATTTTTTTTAAATCATTTTCTTTTGTCTATTAATCAAATTATTTGTTTTTGTAACTGTCATATACTGTAATTATTTCAAAACTCAATATAGCATCTTTTAGTAGCATTTAACTGGGATAAAAACTGGCTTCTATTATATAAAAAAAAAAATCATCCTTGCTTTTGATCTGTGTTTGCACAGGTAGTGGCATTTAACAATTTGGAATCAATTTTCACACCTTCAAAGCATTTTTAATGTCAACTAGAATTCACATCAAACTCTTTTCCAATCCAGCCCTTATATTTTTAAAACCACGCAATAGTGATTTAATATGATTATATGACAGGGTCCATGTGCAGTTTCTGTTACACGTTCTCCCTGTGCTCAGTGGGTTTCCTCTGGGTACTCCAGGTTCCCCCCACAGTCCTAGGAAATGCAGATTTTCTTTTTTTTTTTACATTTCCTATAGTGTGTGAATGAGTGTGTATGTGTGTGCCCTTTTAAAACAATAAATCATGCTTTAAACAGAACAAATACATTTTAACAGGAACTAAAAAAAAAAACTACCAGGTGAAACTAGGTAAAGAAAATGTCAAAAGTATTTTAATTAGTGAAATAAAACCTATTTTGGATGTTTTTGTCAACACTGTCACACAATAAGTTTCCACCATCAGATGAATCTCCTGACGGTGCTGACTGTTGATGGTGTCGACAAAATTCCACGTTTTGCTAGATTATTTCTGCGATTCATGTGGGAGGCAGTTAGTTTTTTTTATAAATTTTATATAATTTAAGACTGACGGTGCAGGTAGTATCAATGTAAAATCTCTAAAATATCAAAAATGATTAAACTCCTGAGCAGCTGAACAGGTTATAGAACAAACAGAGAGTCGTAAAGGGGTCATTGGGGTTTTCGTTGACCACAAGATTGTTTGATTTTATGTATTTTTCACAAATTTCTGATGGTGTTGACAGAAACTCAGCAAATAATCCGTTTTTTTCTTGGCTATTTGAAAATGTTAACCCTTATTCTATACACATCCTTTTTTAGGTCTAGTGGGGAAAAAACTGTTTTCAGATGCCCTGTACATTAACTTGTATCATTTGGACAGGAAAATAAGTCCATCATGGTCAGAATGAGTTTATATATGGGGCAGTATGGTGGTGTCTAGGTGTGGATGTCTATAGTGGAGACTGACCAATCGAAGGAGCAGAGACATTAGCTACTGTTGTCTCCTCCAAACTGATGAAAATTAAAGGCGATGTACGTGTGCTCGCCTAGCGTTGAGACAAATACTCCTTTCACATCCGCGATTTTTGATAGTCATGTAATAGAAGCCATAATAGTAGTGGTTGGTGATTTTTGGTGATTTTACTTGCCAATATATGATTAGAGTTTGATCATTTTAATGATTTTTTAAATGGCCATGAAAAGTTAATTACGAATGATTTCTGAAATTAATCCGGTATAGCAGCAACTGGTCAAGGCGTGACGGGAACATGCTATTGTTTCTGGCGCAAAGTTAGCAGTTTATAATCATGCTTTGTGCAGTTATAATGATCGACGAGGATGTGAAGAGGTGTAAGGGGGCGTGGCTATGAAATTGCTGACCAATCAAAATCCAAAAAAAAATAAAAATAAATCATCCTACTGGACCGGAAGTCAGGTTTCCAAACGGCTTCTTTTCTTTTTTTTTTTCCAGCTATGTATAATACACTTGGTCTGAAAATAATTAATTAAAATATATATATATTTTTTTTTCATATTTTTGTACTGGTAAGAAATAAAAAAATATTGACTATTGCACCATTTATCTTTAATATAAATGTAACTTTGCCTATTTATGTGTCCTTACTATATTTTAGTTTTTTTTTTACAGCTCGCTTTAGTTTTATAATAATTTGTTTAATAGTAATAATAATAATAATAATAATAATAATAATAATAATAATAATAAAATGAATAAATAAATAAATATTTCTCAATGGGCTGTAAGGCGAACCAATCATCGCGCAATTCGTCACACATTGCGTCATCAGATCTGACGAATCATAACTCGCGGCTCCTCCTTCGTCTGCAGCAGGTGCGGTTGAGCTGCTGGTGCTGCTCCTCACAGGGTTCGGTTGCGCCGTAGTTTCTCTCCGTTACTAAGCAGCGAAGAGACGTGATGGCGGTAAGAGCGTTTAGTGTTTCAGAGATTCAAGTTTTAGTAAAATTAAGTAGAAATATCTTTTATAAAACATGTAAATAAATATGCCTGATGTTTTAATATGCCATTTAGTCCGTCCTAGTTATTTTAAATGCTCCCTAAGTATCCATATTCTCTGCATTTGTGTTGTTGTTGTTGTTAATACTTTTGCTGATTTAAATATTATTCCTGTAATGTATAATGTTTTAAATAATAAAACCACCTTACACATAGTTTAGCACTTGTTTTAATAATTCTCTTCTCTTTTTAGCTTACTTAGAAAGCATGGACCACTCCTGACAATCAAGCTTCTGCTGAATCATGGAGTTACAACATAATCTAATATGATTTAAGAAGCTCTTCCTGTGACCCTCCTTCATTATGTCCACTTCCAGGTGATTCTTTTATGTTGTTAATCTTACACATGATCACCGTTACCGTTTTCAGTATCTACTTTCTCCTGGCTCGATCTGGAGTGTATACTGGGAACACTGGGAATGGGCCACCCTTCAGTGGATGCCAGTCTTTTTATTATACAACACTACACACACACACATGCACAAATGTTAGTTTATTCGCAACTAGGTGCAATTTTGAGTCATATCTTTATAGCTTTATCTACTGGCTTTAATTGGTGCTAAGGCGAACCGACGCGAACATGACAAGACCTTACAGGTCATGCACACAAAAACAACGGTAACTCGAGATCAGGATTAAACCGGCAACCTTGAAGCTGTGAGCCAACCAGGCTACCCTCTGTGCCACGTCTGGAGGCGGCAGAGCTGAAGATGCTGCGGTTTGCTTTGGGAGAGACAAGAATGGACAGGGTTAGGAATGAGTATATTAGAGGCACAATGCTGAAGATAAAGAGGCCAGATTAAGGTGGATTTGGACGTGTGCAGTGGACAGATGAGGGATGTATCGTGAGGAGAAAGTTAGAGATGGAGCTGCTGGGCAGGAGGAGAAGAGAAAGACCCAAGAGCAGGTTTATGGATGTCGTGAGGGAGAACGTGCACTAGGAGTGACAAGGGAAGATGGAGTTAGATGGAGACAAATATTCTGCTATGGTGACCGTAAACTTGGATCAGTCGAAAAAGAAGATACACAAAGATAACCTGAAAAAATACAAAATGCATTTTTTATTATGATTTCATTTATTAGGGGAAAAAAATCTGTCCAAACCTACCTGGCTCAATTTGAAAAAGTAATTGCCCCAAACCTAATAACTGGATTTGCGATAGCTGGTAATGAGTCTTTCACATCGCTGTGGGGAATTTTGTCCACTCTTCTTTGAAGAATATTTTAAATTCAGCCTCATTGGACAGTTTAACCTGTTTAAGGTCGTACCACAGCGGCTCAATCGTATTTAAGTCTGGACTTTGAGCAGGCCATTCCAAAACCTTCATTCAGTTTTTTGTACCATTCAGAGGTGGACATGCTGGTGAGTTTTGGATCATTGTGCTGCAGCAAGTGCGCTTGAGCTTGAGGATCACGAACTGATATCCAGCCATTCTCCTTCAGGGTTTTCTGGTAGAGCGCAGAATTCATGTTTTATCAATTATGGCAAGTTGTCCAGGTCCTGAAGCTGCAAAGCAGCCCCAGACCGTCACACTATGTTTGACTGTTGGTATGATGTTGTAATTATTAAAACTTCAATGATCTGAATAATTTTAGAGTGACAAATATGCTCAGGAAGGGGGCAATATTGTATACAGTACATTTGTCTCATTCTGTATCAGGTCATTAGGGTGTCACGGATCAATAATCTCATAGTTCGGTTTGTTTCACAGATTTTGGTCATGGATCAGACCATTTTTAGATCAGTTAAGGAGATTAGTTTCAGATCAGTTAAAAAAAGGAGCTACAGTATGTTATTTTGCTTTCTATTTATTACGTGTAAAACGTAATGAACACTTAAAGCAAGGAACTTTTGCCTGTTGTCTCAAGTGAAAATATTATCACTTAAAAACATTCAATTATTAAATTAAAGGGGATAATAAATCATGCTTATTTATTTATTTCTAAAAAAAATTAACAGTGTGGCCACTTTTTACATTTTTTTTATTTTACTTTAAGCTACTGACATTTTGTTCTTTGAGCAAAAGTGAATAAATATATTAATAATAATTAAGCTTTTTTTACAGTCTTAAAACAAGGTAATAAAACAAAAGGGCTAATTAAATTTAGGTACAGTATGAGTTCTAGTGCAGATGTTATTTGGCCTGGTTTTTTTTATCAGAGCAGTCAGGGTTTTTTAGCACTGCCTACGGAGATTTTGATAAGTGTGTTCTGGCAACCTGGGGAGCAAGAAGCGGCTCCTGGAGAGTGCATGAAAATGTCATTTGTGTGCGTGTAAAAAAACAAACAAAAAAAAACGTGAAAAAAGCTAAATTGTTCTTTATGATCATGGTTAAATTTGTCAGTTTAATGTTGGTCTCAACTGGCAGAACCATGGGGAGAGAGAGGTACCACTAATCAGCGCCTAAATGAACGGTTGTAACTGAAGACCCAAGTCGATTAGTCCAGGAACCTGTTAATGTTCAATAATAGGCTTTAATTGCAACTTGCTTCACTATAAGTACAGTAGAATACAACACTTTGGAACGTGTATTAGGGGAAAATAATCAACAAACAACAGGATGATGTGATGCAGCAGAGTTTCTGTCCATTACCACATCAAGTCGATCATTTTCCTATAGCAGCGTGCTCCTGTTTTTTTCCCCCTATTTGTTGAGGATTATATAAGATATTTGTTTTTTCTTTTAGTGATATCCGTGAGAAGCTGCGCAAGAAGCGGCGGGCGCTGCAGGAGTCCTTGGTGAAAGTCAGGGATGACACGCAGGTCTGTAATCTCTCTCTGTTGGTATTGTTTCTGAAATAGAAAAACGAGATTATATATAAACTGGATTTGTCCGTACGTAGCCAATTCTATGCAATTTAAAAAGCATCATGTACAACTACAAAAACGTGCGCTGAACTCAGATGCTCAACTTCACCTACTGTACACACCTCTTGACATTACTACAGAGTACTTATACTTAGAGTGTTTAGTCGACGGAGAACACGTAGAAAGCATGACTCGACACGCTCGCACATGTTCTGGGGAGGCATGAATACACTAACACACACACACTAACGCTCTGGTAAGCCCGTGTGTACCCTGTGCTCTGCCTGCTAGGCTCTGGTTCCTCCCGACTCCGGCGCCACTAAGGAGAGCGCTCACACCATGGTGGAGGTTGGTTCTCTGTGTCACGTTCTAGATTATACTGTAGATCCTTCCTTCCTCGATCTTCCTCGCACCACTGCGTTGTTTGTTCTGCGCTCGTCTGTAATCCTGCAGAGCCTTACTTTCTCTCCTTTACTTCCTTCTTCTCTGTTTTCAGAGCTTTGGATGAACTCTTTCAACTTGTTCTTTATTTCATGTATACAGTAAAAAAAAGTGATGACTTCTTCTGATCAGTAATTTCCACCGTGTATACACCAGGAGCTGACCGGCAGAGAAGAGGACCCGGGTGAAACCCTGCGGCACTCTCTAAGAGCACAGAGGATGAAAAAGAAAAAAAGGGTATACAGTAAATACAACAGCATTGTCTCATATATCTGAAAAAGTACAGCTTTAAATCAACATGTCCTTCGAGTGTTTATTTTGAAGCTGTTTATTTTTGAGCCGTCTGTTATTTGCTCTTATGTTCCAGCTGTTGAAAGAGATGGAGGTGGACGTTCCTCCGGAGGACGAGGTGGTGCAGGAGGCGGTCACGGTCGTGCAGGAGCTGCGGGAGGAGCACACAGAGGACACACAGGCAGAGAGCGACCGAGTGGCTCGAGCACACAGAGGTGAATATCTGTTAGGGGTAGGACTCGGACGCTTCAATGGTACAGTCAGGAACATTCTGTTTTTTATAGCAGAGGTTCTCAAGGAAATATGCAAAAAGTTCTCAGGGAAGAATAAAGTACATTTATTTTAAAATCTGAATCATATTATAGCAGATTTAATCAGTGATTTTAAATTTTTGGAAGCAAAATAAATAGTCGAATAAAAACTTGTTTAGGAACAAAGATAAAAATGACATCTTATTGTATTGTATTCTAGCCCAGTCAGTGTTATTGTTGTATATATTTTGTGTCAATTTTTTATGAGTCAATTCAATGAGTCAACCTTCTGGATCAAAACATAGTTCACCGTCCAATACAGTGGAAAACAGTTCAGAGCCGTTTCAGCGTCCAGGATTCCCCTCACGATTTAAAGGCGCAGTGACAACGCTGTTAGTCTAGTGGTACACTGTTGGTATATATATGAGTATTACATTTTGTCAGACTTAAGAACAAATCCGACTTACTAACATGCTCCCGGAACGGAACTCGTTTGTACGTCAGGGACGACCTGTCGTTACACATGATTTCAGTTTTTTAATACTTCACAAGCTGTGATCAGGCAATAAATATTAACACTATTAATATGACAAAAAAAAGGTAAATAAAAAATTCACTTGAATCATATTTCCATTCTTTCCCTTCTACACTGTAGAACCATTCCGAAGGCGTCCAAAATATGCAATAATCCAATTTGAACAGGTGATATTGAGATGCATCTGCTACTTATCTTCTATAAATCCTTCATAACGGCTCTAATCTGAGGTTCTGTTTGTTAATTGGTGATTTCTGAGCTAAGTTTTGGTCCTGCTTTCCTGCAAAGGGCTTCATGAGAGACAGTTTCATCATGGTGCTTGATGGGTTTTGCAAATGCACTTGACAATACTGTTCTTGCAAGAACTGTTCCAGAACAGCCGACCTTCATGTCTTAAAATAACAACTGAATTACCTAATATGGTATTATGTGTCATTTCAAAATCCAGTATTGTTCTGGAACTTGTGTCCAGACTTTTGGTTGGTCCTTTATGATTCATGGCTCTAAAAAAAGTTACTTATTGTAATTGATGGAGTTGGATTGTTCAATTTCTAGTTGTTGACCTTATAAAAGATTTACGCACCTAATTATACAACTGTTTGATTCTTTTTCTTTATCAGACAGTTAGTTAGTGACAGTAAAAAAAATAAATAAATAAAAAACTCAAAAAAAGGCAAATGTGATGAAAGGTTTTTCAGGTCAAATTCAGCTCTCTCTCTCTCTCTCTCTCTCTCTCTCTCTCTCTCTCTCTCTCTCTCTCTCTCACACACGCTTTATGTCTGTCTCTATCCCAGACCTTCCTCCTCTCCCTGGTGCGAGGGCCGACTCCAGCCTATCAGAGAGCTCAGTGAGGCAGCGCATGAGGGAGAAGCTGAGAGAAGCCAGGGTAAGCCAACTCGAACAACAGCAGGAAATAACTATGACTCAGAAATTCAAAATGTCAAGGTCCTGAAAGATTATTTTTGTGGCAAACTGAAAGGAGAGATGAGAAAAACGAAAAAGGAATGACGAAAACGTTTACTTGAGCGCGACGGGGGGATTTGTTTGTGAAACAGAAACATCAGAACGGCGCCCGATGGAGCTGGCCAATGGCCGAGGGACGTCAGGGAAGCAGATCGATGGCGGCCCGTTCTCACGCAGAGTGGGCATGCGTATTCGAAAGCAACACAACTCACACCCGAGGAGGAATGCGACAGCTTTAGAGTTTCCATGCAATCCAGCTGTGCTCTAATCAAATTGCGGAGGAAACAGCTCAAGCTTCTCTTTCCTTTATTAAACTGCCAAATACGGAACATCCTGTTTAAATTGAATACATCGTCGTTTCTATAGTAACAGGTCATTCTCCATATGATATACAGTACTAGATGAGCCTGCGACTTTGTACGCGTGTAAGTCATTTTCAAACTCGTAAGCTTGTTTTAGAAAATGTACAGCGCCATCTGTTGAATTTTGAGCTGAACTAATGATTTAAATTACAAATTAGCATATCTTCTCTTCCTGAGGGCCGACTGCGATTAAACAAAAACGTCACCTCAGGCTCGGCCAAATACACCCGTGAAAAGCTCGTTTACACCAAAATTTGTGACACGTCCACAAACACCCAGACAGATAAAATTCTCAAAAACCATCTCGATGTGTTCTATTACCCATCATATGTCGTCCCAAATTATCTGTCCGCAAATATCTTCCATGTACAGACACGCCGACTTTACAGTTTTATTATATGTAATAGATTAAAGGCTTATAATAGTAATAACTGTGTATAATCAAAGAGTTTTCTTTAAGGAGATATTTAAAAGTTAAGGAAGGAGTCTCCAGTGTCAGTAATTTGCAGCAAAAAGTAATAAAAAA